>VDFB02033372.1:0-54748 GCA_007258455.2 Sequoia sempervirens
TTCACCTAAAAGCATAAAGATTGGGCCAAAATTCAATGTTCACATTCAAAGATTGATGTGATGTGGGTGTAATGTCCCTAGATGAGATGGAATAAATGCAAAAAATGACCCAAATCTATTGATTATGAATGCAAACCTAAGAAATGCAAAGCATTGGAAAACACAATGTTGTAAGCAAACATGAACTAGAAACATAATCAAACAAGAACAAAATTGAATGAAAATGATCAGGGTGCACCTAGAAACTGAAAGTAGATCTGGGAAGATTTTGGAATGCTACAAAATTTACTATTGAATCCCACTGGGACTCATTCGCCATAGATGGCGAATTAGTGTTGTTTCTACAAAATCTATGGGAATAGGTTTCGAGATGCTGGGAACATAGAACTTTAGATAACTATTTTTCCAACCTGGAAGTGGGACTCATTCACCACAAATGGCGAATCAATCCACCTACAAAAATCTAGAAAGTCAAAGGCCAAATCTATGGGTCCTAATCTGTAGTTTTCTGATTGGTAGGTTAGCGGATTCAAATCTATAGAAAACAAGATGGAAGAGGTCTCCAAACTTCAATTAGGGTTATGTTGACTTTGATGACTTATTGACAATTTTTCAACGCCTCTCTCCTTAACTAATTTTCCTACAATACCTGCAAAGACACATGCAAAGAGGGGGAAAATGGTTAAGGGTTAGAATATATGGGTTTGCCTTGGTCAAACCCCACTTTAGTAATCAAACCCTTGCTAATGAAATGAAATAAAGAAGGAATGATGAACAAATAAGATGCAAATTTCATAAACTCAACAAACCCTTGATGTTGAAGTTTGAAATATGTCAATGGTTGCTCCAAGATGCTTGAATGCTTGATGAGAATGATAGAATGCTTGAATATTATGATGCATGAATGAACTATGTTGATTGGGAATTGAAATAAATGGAAAATCATGTATTTATAGACACTTATTCCCTAATTTCCCAAAAAAAATCACAGGCCAACCTTAGGTCTTTAGGAATAAAAACACACCAGTAATTTAATTTTATTTTGATTTTTGCGCCAAGAGGGACTCATTTTCCCCTAGTGGTGAATGGGTCCCACTCAAGGCATGTGAATGGGTGCCATAAATTATATTGTATTAAATAATGTTTGTTGGGTTTACATTAAAAAATACACCTAATTAAGCCATGTAAGTGCATAAAGGGGCCAAATAAGTATAAGAAAGGTGCATTTATTGATGAAAAATCTAGAAAAATGTGAAATTTTGTTACAAGACTTTACAACACTTTAAAATTGGACTTGGTAAATGATGAAAAGGGGGTATGTAAGTGAATTATAAAAAGAAGAATCGAGAAAAGTGTGAAAATGTATCACAACACCTTTACAAGACATCATAAACTCTTAGTGATTTATAAAGATTCAAGACCTAATGTGAATGTGTGGGCCACATTACAACATTAATCAAGGAAAAATCAAGTGAAATAAGCATAAGGAGGGACAAAACAAAAAAAGGTAAAAGGGTTACTTTATCCATGTCCACAGTTAGCCCCGACTTTAGTGAGAGGATGAACTTGATTCAAACTCACACTAAAGTAGTTGAACACACAATCAAGAGGGGTTTGAATGCACTAATGCTTGGTGAGATGAGACAACATCAATCAAGGGGGGTGATCAATCACCCAAGATCAAGATACCATGGCAAACCAATTATAAGAGCAAAGGAACACACATGAAAGTGATGAAAAGAAAGGAAAGAAGAGAAATATTTTATCGTCTGTCCAACTCATTGTGGATTAGATCTAGGCTATTTGTTTGGAACAAGAAATGTGTACTCACTCTGGGGTGACAGAACTCATGGCTTTTTGTCGAGTGAGAAGGCCTGAAAGGTGAGAAACATACACTCATGTCTAGTATGTACTCACAAACACACAAGTGGCTATGGGGAAATTCATGCCTCAAAATGGGCTTCCCGCTAAACCATACTAAAGTTATACCTATTGATAAATTTAATAAGGTGCCACAAAGGACAATGTCATTTCATTCTTCATGAGACAAGCAAAGCTTTGTATACTTAGAACTCATCAACAAATGTGATGGCACCACAAGCATGCAAGTTGTGTTATGCAAGGTGGCCATGTAAATGCAAAATGAATGTTCAAATGAGTCTTGCTTAGTTCATCCGAGGTCTATAACTTAGGGAACATTGTTTCTAATCTCTCCAAGAGAGGAACAATCAAATAATATAATCTTCATAACTTAAGAGATGCACTGCATCGCATCAAGCCGCCAAGAAGAATTTAATATTCTAAGATAGATCATGCTCATGAAGGACACTATATACCCAATGTCATCCACAAACTGAAAAATGCATCGTATAAAGTAACAAAGTTGCACTAAGAACCAAAAAGAAAAATGCAAAATGAATAATTCCAATGTATTCCCCCACTTTAAAGGAATTGCTACAAACTGTTCTGTGAGCAATTACTTTAAAGTATCAAATGAAAATTTCAAAAAGAAACAAGACATGAGAGCCATCTTGAAAGACCCTATGCCAATTCATATGTTTTCGAGTAAGGCTGCATCATGGAATGAAAAAGGAACACACCAAACACATAAGGCATCTATGTATTTGGGGTCAGTATGTTTTTTGCTACAATGTTGTGATTAAAGAGCACAAAACTATCATCATTCCCCAAATACACATAGAACTAGAAGAATAAAACAAAGAGAGTGAAAACAAAAGAAAAAGAAAATCCATTTTGGGTCAACATGGAAGAGACATAGGTTGTCTCAATGCTTTGCATCATCCCAAAAAGGAAAACACAAGAAAAGGAAAATGAAAAGGTGAACAAAAATGAAATATATTTTGGGTCAACATGAGAGAGACATTTCGGTCTGAATGCCTTGCGTCATCCCCACAAGGTAAACAAAAAACAAAAGCGAAAAAGGAAAATAGAAATATCGTTTGGGTCAATATGGAAGAGACATAGGGAATCTCAATTCTTTGCATCATCCCCAAAAGGAAAATACAAAACAAAAGTGAAAAGGGAAAATAGAAATATCGTTTGGGTCAACATGGAAGAGACATAGGGCGTCTCAACACTTTGTATCATCCCCAAAAAGGAAAACACAAAAGCAAAGAGAAAAATAAAATAAAAAGACCTTTTGGGTCAACATGGAAGAGACATTTTGGTCTCAACGCTTTGCATTATCTCCAAAAGGAAAACACAAAACAAAAGTCAAAGAAAAAACAAAAACAATGTATGACATACAGAATAATGAAGGTATAAATAGAGGAAT
This sequence comes from Sequoia sempervirens, assembly GCA_007258455.2. NCBI lineage: Eukaryota > Viridiplantae > Streptophyta > Pinopsida > Cupressales > Cupressaceae > Sequoia > Sequoia sempervirens. The sequence goes on from VDFB02033372.1 coordinate 3,296, forward strand.
TTCACACAAAGAGAAAGAACATCAAACGTCATGTTACGGAGGAACACAATACACACATGTAAACTCAAGAGAAAAAGAAAAATGTAAAATGCTAGCAAGGAAAATGAAATTCAACCATCGAACAAGTCATCAACCTCCCAGTCATGTTCGGAAGGTGGAAAACTAGCTAAAGGGACAAGAGCAAGGGCTGAACTAGGTGAACTACCAAGTTCTACACTTGTTGTAGGAAATATGTCATGTAAGCTTATGGAAGAGGAAAATAAAGTATTCAGATCATTATGCACCTCTTCATTGATTTTAATTATCACATCATCATCATCCAGATTAATTACGATAGGAGGACGGATGGTAATATCCAATGATGACTGTATTATGAGTTGTGGTTGTTGTATTGGATCATTTTGTTGTGATTGGTGAGGTGGATCATCATGCATTACTTCTGTCACATGTGGATTTTTATTTTCATTATTTTTTTTGTTTTGTAATTTATGAGCAAGGAGACGACATCGATGCCTATGCTCCCTAACACCTTGGTTTCTTTTTATTCTATTTTGAAGTTGTGGTGGTGTAAGAGCAGGTTGATCCACCATAGGCTCCTTTTCTTCCCTAAGGGGAGGAATATAAGGAACCATGGGAGGTGGTTCAATCACTTTCTCTTTTACTTTATAAACTTGTTTTATGCAAGGGGGCATGATGGGGTTGGTTTCATTATCTCGTGGGCATTTGGATGATGAAGGCGAAGTTTTTACTGTTGGTTGATTTAGATTTGATAGTTTAGGTTGAAGTTGAAGAATTGTCTCATTTAGCATGGGAGTGTCAGAAGTGGATGGGGATGTAAATGATAATTTTCATTTACCCACTTTCGCAATGCTTTCTCCTCCTAAGGCTTTTCACTTAAAAGGAGAAAGGGGATGGAAAGGGGTACCAAAATGTGAATTTTTACACTAAATACTATGTTAAATGAAGTGTATTATGTCTAATTAAGATTTAAAAATGCTCTAATATAAATTTTAAGTAATTTAATGATGCAAAACTATGAAAATGTAGAATGTTGGAAAACACATTGTGATATGCAAACATGAACTAAATGACCTAGAAATGCAAATAAAACAAAATAGAAAGATGTAAGGAAAAATGTGTACACCTAGAAGTGTGTTACAGAATTGAAGAAACTCTGAGATTCTAGAAATTTTGATTTTTAAGCCTGGCGGGACACTTAGACTAGTCTAGGCGACTTAGTCTCGAATTTGGAAAAACTGCCCAGAAACAAGATTTTGCCAAATGGTTACAGATTTGTATCTTCAAAAATCACTAAAATTTAGGTTCAATGGGACTAAGTCACCCAAAGTGGCAACTTAGTCCACTTCTAAATCTCTGAAAATTCAAAAATGGAAATGGATATTCTAAGTCTGCACTTTAGTTTCCTACATGTGTGTGTTTCTAAAACTCTGATTTTCGGGCCTGAAGGTGACTTTTAGTTGATAATTTTGGCTTGTTCAACAAGTATATGTCTTCAATGACTCTTCAAACTAATCTCAAATGATCTTCAAACCTTCAAAGTGCCTAAATCTACAAACACAGAAGAAGAGAAGAAGAAATTTTGGATGTTAGGGCATGGGGGTTTGCCTTGGTCAAACCCCTTTTAGGAAATTAAACCAAAATGATAAAAGAATGTAATGAAGCATGAAACAATGGAGTTAATAACTTTCCATGATGTTTGATCTTGAATTTCTACAACAAAACATGAATAATTTTCCCTTGAATGTCCTAGGAAGCTATCTTGATGACTTACAATGACAAAACCCTAGCTTGCTTGACTTGAGAACATGATGAGTGTGAGTTATGATTTAGGAGATTAGAAGGAGATGGGAGAGATTAAAAGATGAAAAATGAGGATAAAAAAACTTATTTATACACTCATGTTCCTTAGTAATTTGATGATACCTCATCACAGGCTGACCTTAGGTCTTAAAGAATAAAAACCTGAAAGAAATTTGAATTAATTTTGATTTTTGTGCCAAATAGGACTAAGTCACCCCTATGGGAAACTTGGTCCACCTAGGAAATTTTGAGTGGATTTTGGAGATTAATATGTATTAAATGTTTCTTATCATATTCTTCTTCAACAAGACACTTAATTAAGTCTTGTAAGTGCATAAAGGGGCCATTTAAAGCATAAGAAAGGTGCAAATATGGATGAAAAGCCTAGGAAAGTGTAAAACTTTATTACAAGACTTTACAACACTTTGAAATAGGTCTTGGTATGGTTATTTATGTGAATTATAACATTATGGTCATATAAAAGTGTGAAGATATATTACAACACCTTACAAAACTCTTTCAAGACATCAATAAATGTATTTTATTCAATTTGTAAGGGTACAAGACCTAGTGTGGATGTGTAAACACATCTCAACACTAAATCAGAGATCATTGAGTTCAATTTATCATCAACTAGTCCCATATGAAGCAAAGTATAAACTTTTTGGTGACACATTAAGCCCCCACTTTAGTGAGAGGATGAACTTGCTTCAAAATCTCACTAAAGTATCCATTCAAGCAGATTCCAATCATACCAATGAGGATGACAAAGAATGACAAAAGATCAACGGAGGTTGTGCAAGCCCCCAGGATCCAAGATCCTAAGTCAAGCCAACATACGTATGAAAATGACACATGCAAGGTGAATGATTTGCAGCAAGAAAATATTCATGATCATGCAATGGCAAGAACTAGAAGAGATAAAGATGAGGTGGGTAAAAGATGCACTCACTCTGGGGCCATAGAACGTTGGGTCGTCCACGAGGTGAGTTGTCCCAAAGACGTGGTTTAGTGAAAAATTCATGTGAGTGTGTAGGCTTCCCACCGTATAATGAGAAAGTCATGCTAGTGTGTCATCTTCCCATTAGACCAACCATACCAAAGTTATCCTCCTGATAACTTTGATAAGGCACCATAATGAAAATGAATTTTGTAAATGTTTTGAATGTCATGTAAAAATTTTGTTGAAGGGTATTTTGCTTTGTTCATGTAAGGTCTTCTTCTTAGGAAGCATTGTGCCTAATGTCTCCAAGAGAGGAAAAATCAAGGTGTCGGATCATTATCCATGGGATGCCTCATTCACATCAGGCTACTTCAGTTGATCACTATTCCCTTACCAAATAATTATCCATGGGATGCTTTGTTCGCATCAGGCAACTTCAGTTGATCATTTAGTCTTAGAAGGCTTCAAATCCAATAACACCACCAAGGACAGGACATGTCACAAAAAAAATTAAATCACACTATGAAATTTGCAAAAATATGTTGTCTATGTATGCCCCCACTCTAAAGGGGTTGCTACACACCATTATGTGAGAAATTGATTTAAAGTAGAAGAGGATTATGAGACCTTATTTGAAAAGCCCTATGCCAAGTCATATGTTTTCGATAAACTGTGTCATGAAAAAAAAGGAGTATGTCACATGCGAGTCAATCTTAAGACATGTCATCCACATCCCAAGCTTGTTCTAATATGTTCATGAAAAGTTTTAATAGCTATTCAAAAGAGACAATGACAAGTGACATACGGGGATAAGGATTTCTACCCCTTTTCCCCCACTTAGTGCAAGACAAAGGTGAGCCAAAATGATTGATGAAATGTAGGAAAGAGTGAAAATCAGTATCAATTAGAGGAATTATGTGCCCCCATAAAGGGAAGCATACCAAACTCCTGAAAAATGTTCAATTTTACAACTTAAAGCTTTGAATTCATTAGTGGAATGACCATTAACTCGATGAAATGCATAGAATGAAGTCTTGGAATATCATTTCTTACAAGTTTCGGGAGGGAGGATGATCAAGTGATCTTGGAGGAGTCTCAACAAGATACTCTTGATCAATGGGAAAAGTAGTGTGTGTTGTGGTTGTCAAAGATATTTCTTGCTTAGAATTAGATGCCATGTTCTTAATGTTACTGGAGCTTGGAGGATCCACTGAATGCCAATTATTAGTTTTTTTCAAGATGGCATTGACATTAAGTGAATAGTTCGTTGTTTGCATCATGTTGTGGAAATGATGATTTTGAATACTACTACTATCAAGGAGTTTGGGTGGACAACTGTTAAATTTTTCTTAAAAGGATGGTTTATGATATTATGGATGTTTAGGGAAGGTTGGTGTGGTGGTATGATTTCTATGAAAGGACAATAAAAAATGTGTTGAGTTATGGGTGTATGTTCATGTGTATCGATAGTGGGGAGAGTTAGGGAAGAATCTATCTGATTGCCATGTTTCTCTAAGGTCTCATTGTCAGATTCCATATTATCTATCCCACTAGGAGATCTTATAATATGTTCTTCCAAGGTGGAAGTTCGTAAAGTAGCTTCATCACAAGTGGGGGAGGAATCAAGAGAAGGACCATTAGGGTGTTCATTTTTACCAAATAAATCCTCCCATAACATAGGAAAATTAGGGAATGGAGTGACAAGATCATCGCCATAATTATGAGAGAAATGAGGAGAGAAATGAGTAAGAGTATCATGATCATATATAAGTTCATTTTGTTTGTTCCCTAATGTATTCCAAAAGAGGGTTGTTAGGGACCTTAAAGATTTGATCATCTAACCCCAATATTCCTTTATTATTTAAAATCTCATCATTTTAATTGGCCAAAGGAGAATGGAGATTGGGTAAAGTAGTGTTAGGGAATGTCTCTATGATTTCTTCTTCTTGTTTTCTAATATTGTCCCAAAGGGAATAAATAGAAGGACAAACAAAATCCTCATGATGCTCAATGATTGTATATTCTTTTGCCATGATACCTTCATCACTAAAAAGAGAGGTATTAGAAGAAGTACAAGTATAATCATCATAAGTATCTATGTGTGTATGCTATTCTATCACATTATCCACACAAATGGGGGAGATAGGAGAGGGTGTGATTTTAAGGTTAACATTATCATTTTCACTCTCGTGTGCTAAGAGACTCACATATGTAGGACATTCATTGAATGAATGGAAATCATGCTTATTGAATAAATTTTTCTTTGCAAATTTAGAGAAGAATGAAACTAATATTTGAAAGAAAAATCTATTCTAACTCATAATGTATTGCTAAAATTAAATGCAATTTTCCAATGATAGTTGACTGATTATGCTATGTAACAATATGAGAATGCAAATGCGAAATTTAAACTATGCATTGTATGAGATAATTATAAGCTACATCTAATGAAATTCACATTATAGAGACTCTTCCAACTGATACAAATAGGTAAAGGAACCAAACAGATGCTTAAAAATAGGAATTTCAGCTCTATAAAAGATTGTTTCAAGGCTGAACAAGGACTAATTCGCCCAAGGTGGTGACTTAGTCCCAGTAGGGATTTTTTTGAGAATTTTCAATATTTTCTAATGGATTTTGATGGTGTCTATATTATACAATGCAGTCCTTAGATGTACATGGAAAATTTCAAAGATTTGCAATGCAAAATTGCAAGCGACTATGAACTTTTTCACTAATGCAATTGAAAACCCTAGGATGTACTTTAGCCAATGCAACATGCAATACAATGTTAATACAAGAAAACCTTAAAGGAAATGAATGAATCCACAGTAGAAAACAAGGGATTAAAAATTTGGGTTCACCAAAATGTAAACGATGATTTTGGTTTACCCGCTTTCGCAATGCTTTGTTCCTCCTAGGGTTTTTCACCTAGAAGGAGAAAGGGGATGGAAACGGGTACCAAAATGTGAGGGTTTACACTCAAGACTATGTTAAATGAGGTTTATTATGTCTGATTAAGATTTAAAAATTCTCTAATCTAAATTTAAAGTAATCTAATGAAGCAAAACTATGAAAATGTAGAATGCTGGAAAACACATTGTGATATGTAAACATGAACTAAATGACTTAGAAATGCAAATAAAACTAAATAGAAAGTTGTAAGACAAAAGGTGTGCACCTAGAAGTGTGTTATAGACTTGAAGAAATTCTAAGATTCTGGAATTTCTAATTTTTAAGCCTGGTGGGATACTTAGGCTAGTTTGGCTGACCTAGTCTTGAATCTGGAAAAACTGCCCAGAAACCAGTTTCTGCCAAATGGGTATTTGTATCTTCAAAAATCACTAAAATTCAGGTTCAATGGGACTAATTCACCTAAAGTGGTGACTTATTCCTCTTCTGAATCTCTAAAAATTCTGAAATGGAAATGGATATTCTAAGTATGCACTTCGGTTCCCTACAGGTGTCTACTTCTGAAAATCTAATTTTCAGGCCTAAAGGTGACTTTTAGTTGATATTTTTGGCTTGGTCAACAAGGAGATTTATTCAATGAGTATTCAACCTAATCTAGAATGATCTTCAAACCTTCAAAGTGCCTAAATCTGCAAACACACAAGAAGAGAAGAAGAAATGTTGGATGTTAGGGCATGGGGGTCTGCCATGGTCAAACCCCTTTTAGGTAATTAAACCAAAATTATGAAATAATGTAATGAAGAATGAAAAAAAGGAGTTAATACATTTCCATGATGTTTGATCTTGAATTTCTGCAACAAAACATGAGTAATCTTCCCTTGAATGTCTAAGGAAGCTATCTTAATGACTTACAATGACAAAACCCTAGCTTGCTTGACTTGAGAACATGATGAGTGATGAGTTATGATTTAGGAGATTAGAAGGAGATGAGAGAGATTAAAATATGAAAAATGAGGATAAAAACACTTATTTATACACTGTTTTTCCTTAGTAACCTGATGATACATCATCACAGGCTGACCTTAGGTCTTAAAGAATAAAAGCCTGAAAGAAATTTGAATTAATTTTGATTTTTGTGACAAATAGGACTAAGTCTCCCAGTGGGTGACATGGTCCACCTAGGAAATTTTGAGTGGATGTCAAAAATTAAGATGTATTAAATTTTGTTTATCAAGTTCTTCAACAAGACACTTAATTAAGGTCTGTAACTGCATAAAGGGGCCATTTAAAGTATAGGAAGGGTGAAAATATGGATGGAAAGCCTAGGAAAGTGTGAAATTTTATTAAAATACTTTACAACACTTTGAAATAGGTCTTGGTAAGTTTATTTAGGTGAATTATAACATGATGGTCCTAGAAAAATGTGAAGATATATTACAACACCTTATAACACTCTTGGAAGACATCAATAAATGTATTTTATTCAATTTGCAAGGATCCAAGACCTAGTTTGGATGTGTAAACACCTATCAACACTAAATCAAGGCCTCATTAAGTTTAATTTATCATCAATTATTCCCATATCAAGCAAAGTATACATGTTTTCATGACACGGGGGATATGTTGTGAATAGACAATTCTGTTATGCATTTGACTTTGAATTTTTGATATGAAATGAAAAAGAAGTCTTTGCAAGGTTTTATGGGTTCCATGGGATCTAGCCAAAAGGATTCAAAGGAGAAGATTCCTTTAGAGGACAAAGGGTTAAAGCCACTATGGTGAACAGTGCATATGTCATCGTCATGTGGAAACTTTAGACATTTATGTATGATGGAAGGAACAACTTTGATCAAGTGAAGCCATGGATGGCCCAAAAAATTTAGCTGATCTGATTGTGGAATGATAGAGAATGTTACATCCACTATCTTAGGTCCTATCTTTAATGGAAGGACAATCGATCCTATTGTAGGGCATACAAAACCATTGTGTGTTTTGATCCATGCTTTTGGTTTGTAATAATTATCTTGATAAAGATCATGTAATACCAAAAATTCCTCAGTGATCAAATTCTCACCATAGGTGGGATCTATGAGTATCCCATTAGTGGGCTTATCATAAATATGATCGGCTATGTAAAGGGGACCATCAGGAAGATTGAAAGGAATATCCTTGGTAGAGAAAGAAATATCAAGAGATTTTGTAGGTTAGCCCTTATGAGGGATAACGTCTATCACACCTACCATATCATGCAAAGGATCAATAGAAGTGTTATGTGGAATAGGATCATAAATTTTCAATAGTTTTATGAACAATCATCACATTGTTGTTTTGAGTTTCACTAGGTTTGATGAATGACACACCATGTTTGGGCATCAAATTGGTAAAAATTTTAAAATTTTAATTTGGTGAGGAAATAGGCATATTTCATTTAACATTAATATTTGAAATGGATAGATGGCCAAAATCAATGAGCTCTTGCACTATGTGTTTATGACACTTACACTATTCTGTGTCATGTCCATTTTTTCTATGATAATGGCAATAAGCACTCGATTGAAAGGTTCGAGGAAAAGGTTTAGTTGAATCCAATGGTTTAACAATAGGTAAAGTAATCATTAGTTGCTGCAATAGTTGGGTCATGGTATGATGAAGAGTGTCTAGTAAAGATATAAACTATGTTTTAGGATCTTCATAAGTAAAAGGTATCACAACTTTAATAGTTGTTACCTAGTTGTTGATAGGTTAAGGTGGTTGTTGAGGAGGGGGGTTGAATTGTAAGAACCCTTTTTTTTGTTTTCAAAATGGTTGTTAATTGTTTGGAGTGTTAGGTTCAGATTTTTCTATTCGGTTAGTAGTGGACTTGGCATTATGACTACTAATTGAATTGTGATAGTCACAAAGGGTTGTGCACAAGTGCATGAAAGAGGTAAATTTCATCATGGTCAATCTATCCAGGAATTTGACTTTGCAAATTTTCAATGAACATCTTTTGGAGATGTAGATCAAGAATCCTAACATCAAGTTGGGCATAAAGTGACTAATAGTGTGAGATGAAATGAGTTACTTTTTCATCCACATTTTTTTTGCATCTCATTAAATCATCCAATATATTCTTTGGATTGATATGAACTTGAAAATGACTTATGAATGCATCATCTAGCTCATTGAATGAATGAATTGAATTATTTGGTAAGGATGAAAATCACTCTACGGCAGTGTCTTTTAAAGTACTAGGAAATAGTGTGGCCAACAATTTATTGTCAAGGAAAAAGTCACTACATAAGGCGGTGTAAGCATTAACATGATTATTAGGATTATCCTTCCCTCTTTACTTCTCAAATATAGGTATTTCAATTCCTTGTGGCATCGGTGCTCCTAGTATTTCCAAAGATAGTGGATGCTTTAGACATAATAGGTGTGTGGTCCATTCTTCTTTTGATTGATGGTGGATATTTGTTTTTGCATGGAGGAGATATTTTGGAAACATTGTGTGAGGAGAGGGTTAGTGCAAGTGGTATGAGGTGGAAGGGAAAGTGGTGAATGAGTGTATGTAGTGGTAGAGCAAGTGAATGGAATGCTAATAGATTGTATGGTGGAAGAGTAGAAAAAATTTGATGCCACAAAAGAATTAGGAATGCTAGTAGGAATAGTTGAGGAAGGAATCACGTGGCTAACATGTTGCAATGTAGTTGTGACTTGTGGAGTGGTGTAGGTAGGAATGGATTCCACTATGGTAGGAGGAGTGTTTGCTAGTTGGGATGTGCTAGAGGTGGAAGGAGCATGTTTGTTGTATATCTCAGCAACTTATTCCATAATGTTTAAGCCTTCATCACTTTCAATCATGTAATAGATTTTTTCTATATCAAGAATCATAGTGGTTGATATGTTTTCAAGACACAACTTTTGTTGCAAATGTGCTAAATCCTCTTGAATGTTAATGAATTTCTCCTACGGAATGTGATTAGTTTGTGTGTCAACTTGCATATTATTGGAAGGAAAAGCATTGCTAAAGGTGGGATCCATGCCTAATGCACTATTGTCAAGACCAAGAGTAGTAGTTCGAGACAACCCAAGGTCTACAACAAGTGTGTTATCGTCAGATGCCATGAGTTGTGAACTTCTTCTCACTAAAGTATTATCAATAGGAAGCAAAACGCTCATACAAGTGCTAACAAGGGCAGGGTGAAATGAAAAATAGGAGAAATAAAATGCTAATAACAAAAATTCTAGAAATTGTAACAAAGATGAAATGACAGAAAACATAAATGTAGAAAATGCCCAGAAAATGCCAAAAAATGTTGTGCAAAATATGGAACTGGACTAATTCAACCAGGGTGACGAATGAGTCTAAGGATGATTTTTTTTGAATTTTTTTAGAAATGTTGAATGAAATTTGATGTTTTTCATATTTTCTTATGCAAAACGATGATGCAAATGCATAATTTTAGTGAGTTTAAATGAGTACAGATGCAAAAATGAAATCTATATGATCTTTTCACTAATGCAATGTTTAAAACCCTAGGATGCAATTTAAAAAATGCAACACCTGATCCAATGTTAATGCAAGTTAAACTGAGGATGCACTTTAAATCAGAAGCAAAAATGTTCAAAACACAAGTTCGCCAAAATGTAAACAAATATTTTAGCACCCGAATGCTTTAAGATCCTTCTAGGGTTTTTCACCTAAAAGGATAAAGATGGGGCCAAAATGCAATGTTCACATTCAAAGATTGATGTGATATGGGTGTAATGTGGCTAGATGAGATGGACTAAATGTAGAAAATGAACAAAAGCTATTGATTATGAATGTAAAACTAAGAAATGCAAAGTGATGAAAAACATAGTGTTGTATGCAAACGTCAACTAGAAACATAAACAAACAAGAACATAAATGAATGAAACTAATCAGGGTTCACATGGAAACTGAAATTAGATCTAGGAAGATTCAAGAATGCTACATAATTTACTATTGAAGCCCGTTGGGACTCATTCGCCATAGATGGAAAATTAGTCCTATTTTTGGTAAAATTTGTTAGAACAAGTTTCAGGATGTCGGGAACACAGAACTTTAGAAAACTCTTTTTCTACCCTATCAATGGGACTCATTCACAATAGATGTTGAATCAGTCCACCTACAAAAATATGCAAAGCCAAAGGTCAATTGTATGGTTCCTGATCTATATTTTTTTAATTATCGGGTTGTCGGATCTAAATCTATAGAAAATAGGTTGGAAGAGGTCTCCAAGCTTCAATTAGGGTTACATGGACTTTGATGACTTTGATGACTTATTGATCACTTTTCAAAACCTTTCTCCTTGACAAATCTTCCTACAAGACTTGCAAACACACATGGAAAGAGGGGGAAAATGGTTAAGAGTGAGAGTATCAGGGTTTGCGTTGGTCAAACCCCACTTTGGTAATAAAACCCTTGATAATGAAATGAAATAAAGAAGGAATGGGGAACAAAGAACATGCAAATGCCATAAACTCACCAAACCCTTGATAGAAGTCTGAAGATATGTCAATGGCTACTCCAAGATGCTTGAATGCTTGATGAGAATGCTAGAAAGATTGAAAATTATGATGTATGAATGAACTATGTTGATTGGGGATTGAAATGAATAGAAAATCATGTATTGATACACACTTATGCCGTAATTTCCAAAAAATACATCACAAGAAGACCTTAGGTCTTTAGGAATAAAATCCCACTAGTAATTTAAGTTTATTTTTATTTTTGTGCTAAGAGGGACTCATTCCCCCCTTAGTGGCGAGTGGATCCCACTCAAGGCATGTGAATGGATGTTGGAAATTATATCATATTAAATAATGTTTGTGGGGTTTATGTTCAAAAATACACTTAATTGAGACTTGTAAGTGCATAAAGGGGCCAAATAAAGCATAAGAAAGTTGTATTTGTTGATGACAAGTCTAGAAAAGTGTGAAATTTTGTAACAAGACTTTACAAAACTTTAGAATAGGACCTGATAAGTGATGAAAAGGAGGTATATAAGTGAATTATACTAAGAAGAGTCTAGAAAAGTGTGAAAATGTATCACAACACTTCACAACACTTTTACAAGACATCATAAAGTCTTAGTGATTTATAAAGATTCAAGACCTAATGTGAATCATTATTGTTTATTGTTGGTTGATCTAGAGTTGTTGGTTTAGGTTTCGGTTGAAGAATTATTTCATCTAGGATTGGAGCATTGGAAGTGGATGGGATTATGTTGCGAAGAGATAATTTCGCTATGTGTTTGGCTTTGAATTTTTGATAGGAAATGAGAAAGAAGTCTTTGCGAGGTGTTATAGATTCCATGGGCTCAGGCCAAAAGGCTTCTAAGGATAAATTTTCTTTAGAAAACAAAGGGTTAAAGCCACTATGGTGAACAGTGAATATGTCATCGTCATGCAAAAACTTTAGAAATTTGTGACTGAAGGGACAAATTTCATTGAGCAAAGCCATGGGAGGCCTAGCCGCAAATGAAACTGATCCAATTGTTGGATGATAGAGAATGTTACATCCACTATCTTAGGTCCTATATGTAATGGAAGGATGATCAATTCTATCATAGGGCACACAAAACCATTGTGTGTTTTAATCCATGTTGTTGGTTTGTCGTAATCATCTTGATAAAGATCATGTAACACCAAAAATTCCTCACTGATCACATTCTCACCATAGGTGGGATCTATGAGTATCCCATTAGTGGGCTTATCATAAATACGACTGCCTATGTAAATAGGATCATCAGGAAAATTTTGAAGAATATCCTCATAAGAGAAAGTAATATCAAGAGATTTCTTAGTTGGGCCCTTGCGAGGGATGACGTCTATCACTCCTACCATATCATGCATAGGATTAATAGAAGTGGTATGTGGAATAGGATTAGGATGTTCACTATCTTTATGAACATTCATGACATCATTCTTTTGAGTTTCATTGGCTTTGATGAATGACACATCATGTTTGGCCATCAGATTGGTAAAAATTTGAAAATTTTGATTGGGTGGGGAAACAAATGTATTTCCTTTAACATTAGCATTATAAATGGATAGATGGCCATAATGAATGAGGTCTTGCACTCTGTGTTTAGGAAAATTACACTATTTTGTGTCATGTCCATTTTGTCTATGATAATGGCAATTAGTGTTGGGTTGAAAGGTTGGAGGAAAAGGATTAGTTGGATCTAGTGGTTTAACAATAGGTAAAGTAATCATCTTTTGCTGCAATAGTTGGGACATGGTGTTATGAAGAGTGCCTGTTAATGGTGCAAACTATCTTTTTGGATTTCCATAAGAAAAAGGTATGGTGGTTTTAACAGTGGTTACTTGGTTGTTGACATGTTGAGGTAGTTGTTGAGGAGGGGAGTTGAATTGTAAAAATCCTTTATTTGGTTTTCTAAAGGGTTGTGAATTGTTTGGGTTGACATGTTTAGATTTTTTAGTTCGTTTAGTAGTGGAATTGGCATCATGACTACTAATTGAATTGTGATAGTCACAAAAGGCTGTGGATAAATGCATGAAATAGGAAAATTTCATCATTGTCAATTTATGCTGGATGTGAATTTATCAATTTTCAATGAACATCTTTTGGAGATGTGCATCAAGAACCTTGACATTAATTTGAGCATAGAGTGACTAATAGTGTGAGATGAAATCAATTACTTTTTCATCCATATTTTGTTTACATCGCATTAGATCAACCAATGTCTTTTTGGGAGTCACGTGCACTTGAAAATGATTTATAAATGCATCAACTAGTTCATTGAATGAATGAATTCAATTTTTTGGTAAGGATGAAAACCACTCAAAGGCACTGTCCTTTAAGGTCCTAGAAAATAGTCTGGCCAACACTTTATCATCAAGGATAAAGTCACTACACAAGGTTGTGTAAGCATTAACATGATTATTAGAATCGCCATTTCCTCCATAATTCTCAAATCTAGGTATCTGAATTCCTTATGGCATCAATGTTAATATTTCCAAAGATAATGGGATGCTACATACATAATATGTAGGTGGGGTGTTTTGACTTTGACTTATGGTGGATATTTGTTGTTGCATAGAGGAAATAGTGTGGAAGAGTTGTGTGATGATAGGGTCAATGTAATTCATAGGAGGTTGAAGGAAAAGTGGTGATGGATTTGAACCATTGATTTTTGGCTCACTAGGACTTCTCTAACTCTTCTGGGTTTTTTCACCTAAAAGGAGAGAGGTAGGGAAAAAAATGCAAACTAGTTCATTCAAATTATGTCATGTGAAATGTTGTCTAGGTTAAAATGATGTAAAATAAATGTAATTGAATGATCTAAATGATTAAATTTAAATGAAAAAGTGAGATTTAAGCTATGTTTGAAAACATATTGTGATATGCAAATAATGAAGTAAATGAAGAAAATATGTAGAACATAAAGAAATAGGTAGAATCTGAGTGCACCTAGACAAAGTCTAATGAATCAAGAATGTTGTGGATGCTGGATGAAATCACTATTTTTTCACAGTGGGACTCATTCACCCATTCACCCAAGGTAGCGAATTAGTTCTCCTGGTGAAAAAGTGTCAGAAACAAGTTTATGTTTGTCGGGATCCAGAATCTGACAAAATTTAGATTTTCAGTCCTAAGGTGGGACTCATTCGCCATAGGTAGCGAATCATTCCTCTCCCAAATTTCTAAAAAATTAGGAGACAACTTTGCAGCACCAGATTTGGAAATCACTAAATGTCGGGTTTTCGAATTTAATTCTATAGAAAACGGACAAGAAACCTTCTCCAAGCTTGAAACAGACTTGAGTTGACTTGAAGAACCTATTTGACTTGTAAACCAATCTTCAACACCAAAAATCTTGTTAAATATGCATACCTATGTCTGTAAACACACATGGAATTGGGGAAAAATGGTTGAGGGTTAGCAAATAGGGGTTTGCATGTATTTGACTTGTAAAGCAATCTTCAAGCAATCTTCACATATTTATACACACTTGTACCTTAGTTACCTGTTCATACCTCATCATAGGCCAACATCAAGTGATTTTGAATAAAAACCCAAAAGGAAATTTTTAAAATTCTAAATTTTTAGCCAAGGGGGACTCAATCGCCACCCATGGCGAATGGGTCCCACCTAGGACCTAAAAATAGGTTTCGAGAATTAAGTTATATTTAATGTTGTTTGCTGGGATAATATTCAAAAATACACTTAATTAAATCATATGAGGGCATAAAGGGGTCAAATAAAGCATGAGAAAGGGATAAATAGTGAGGATGTGCCTAGAAAAGTGTGAAATCTTGTTACAAGACTTTACAACACTTCAAAATAGGACTTGTTTAGTGATGAAAAGGTGATTTTTAGGTAAATTGTAATAAATAGAGTCTAGAAGAATGTAGAAATTTCTTACAACACCTTCACAAGATGTTGTTCTTTTAATTTTAGTACTTAAATATGCATGTTAAAGTAATGTTACAACATAAAATTAGAGAAAAATATATCAAATACCATGAAAGAAGACCTAAAAGGCCATGAAAATGATAAGGGACCATTTTTCTATGGCATAGGAGTGTATGTAGTGGTAGGGCAAGTGAAGGGAATGCTAATAGATGGTATGGTGGAAGAGTAGAAGACATTCGATGCCACAAAAGAATTAGGAATGCTAGTAAGAACAATAGAGGAAGGAATTTCATTGCTAACCTATTGTATTGTGGTTGTGACTTGAGGAATGGTGTAGGTGGGTATTGATGCTACTATGGGAGGAGTCTTAAGTCCTCCTTAAACAACCACAATGTTTGTTGGTTGAGATGTACTAGGGATGGAAGGAATATTTTTATGGTATATCTCAACAATTTGTTTCATAAGGTCTAACCCTTTGTTACATTCAAGTAGATAATGGATGTTGTCTATAACAGGAATGGCGATGGTTGAAATTTTTTCAAGACACATGTTTTGTTGTACATGCTAGATCCTCATGAATGTTAATGATTTTTTCTTGCGGAACATGATCATTTTATGTGTCAAATTGCATGTTGTTGGAAGGAAAATTATTTATAAAGCTGGGATCCATGCCTAATGCACTATTGTCAACACTAGCAGTAGTATCTCGAGACAACCCAAGGTCCACAACGAGTGTGTTATCGTGGGAGGCCATGAGTCGAGAATTCTTCTCACTAAAGTATTATCAATAGGGCACCAAAAACTCATACAAGGGCTACTAAACGTGGGATGGATGCAAATGAAATGCAAACTAGGAGCAATGAGATGCTAATAATAGAAATTCTAGAAATTGTAATAGAGATGCAATAACAAAACAAAAATACAAAAAATGCCTAGAAAATGCTAGAAATTATAGAGTAAAATGTGCAGAAGGACTAAGTCACCGAGTGTGGCGAAGTAGTACCAATGAGGATTTTTCTATGATTTTTAAGAAATTTTAAATGTAATTTGAGGTCTTTCAGATGCATAGATGCAGCTATAGTATGATAATCTAGAATTGTTGTTTTCTAATGGAATATGATGCAAAAATGCAAGCTATATGAGCTTTTCACTAACACATTTTTTGAAAACTCGAGGATGCAATTTAAACAATGCAATATTCATGCAAGTTAAACCTAGGATGAAAATTCACTTGAAATTAAAAAGAAAATGTTCATTTTTTAGGTTCACCAAAATGTAAACAAATATTTTGGAACCTGTCATCTTTGTGGTCATTCTAGGGTTTTTCACCTAAAAGGATAAAGATTGGGCCAAAATGCAATGTATACACTAAAATATTAATGTTTTTGATAAAGGGTAAAACATGTTTTATAGGGACCCAAAACCACAAAGTTTACAACAGAAAAAAAAAGGACAGAAAAGTCCAGCAAACAAAACCGGCTGCAAAAAAGGAAAAAACCAGAACAAGCTGCAGCCACCCAAAAAAGACCAGGAAGGTCAAACAAAAAAGGCCAATAGAAGAGCCAACAAAAGACCAACCGCAATCAACCCAGAGTGTATAGGACAAACTCTACCTCCGCCTCTAGGTTCTCTTGGAAATGCCAGCATCCTCCTCCTAGTTTCTTTCATTAATTTCCTCCAAATCAACCACCAGAGACCCCTATTGAGCTTTTTCCAATTTCTCAGTCATGGTGTTGATGATGATGGCATTGTGTTTGGCCATACGATTGTTTTGCTCGGCAATAATTTTCACAATATTTTTACTTTTCTCCAACTCAATTTCAACATTTATGTCCTTACCAACTTGGTACTGGGTATCTTTGCTGACACCGTAATCTCTTCGTTCCATCTCTTTCTTATCAAGCGTTGCAACCTTAGCACCCAAATCTTCCAATTTACTTTGAAGGGCCCAATTTTTTATCTTTAACTCATTAATTTCATGAAAAGTCCATTCTAAAAGTTTGAAATGGTTATCAGCATTATTTCTAGCTTAATCCAAAAAATCCACAAAGGGATCTCTATCAGTGTTGAAACAAGTATTAGGAGGGTCAAGAGTAACATGGGAACTAGTTTTAGCATTTCTATCCAATGACGAGACATCAAAAGGCTCAGAATTGTTACCACCAGACTCCTCAAATTCTGGAGAATCTTCAGAGTACGAGACAAGGTTTTAGCTGGAGGATTCTTATCAATACTTCTGGTTTTAAGGGAAGGGCTTCCCGGTGTAGGCACAGCATGAGCTTTCACAGTAAGGGGGTTAGGGTTAATCTTACCAGTTTGGACAACGGGTGGGCTAAGGCCTATTCTAGCCGGGCTTAAATTGGGAAAAAACCCCGAGCAGTTGGGTTCAGTATCATCATCCTCAGAATTAGGGGAGGCTTCCAAATTAGCAGGGACAGGCATATTTTGATAATGTTCAACAATTAATCTAATCAAGCCAGTATGCAAAATAGGAAATCCTCTAGGGTTTTTCTTGTGATCATCCAAGCTTTTTCTCAAAGAACAGAGAAGATAGTAGGGGAAAGAAACCCTGACATTGTTTTAGAAATGGTTGAGTAGGGCAAAGTGATAATCGTAGACCCTGGTGAAGTGACCATCCATAGTTATGTACTCCATGATAACACAAAGAATGTTTCTCCATAAATCTTTTATGGTGTTGGCTTCAAAGTAGCTATTAGCAATTTTCACCAATTTCAATCTTTCCTTCTCTTTTTTTGGAAATCTGATGACAACTTCATTTGAGAAAACCCTATCCCTAAATTTTTTTTTCCCATCAGTAGACATTCCCATCACTTTAGCTATAAGATTTTCGTTGAGCTCAACTTTCCTACCAAAAAGGGTAACATCCCCATTATCCCATTTTTTCTCAAAAAGATCTATAGCCTCCTGATTGGAACCATGGAGTTTCCCTAGGAAAGGAAGTAAACCCCCACTTTTAAATTTTTTCCAAGCCTTAGAATTGCTTGTGTGCATCTCAAAGTTGTCCGGATCAATTCTCTTCCTATCTCCACCCATCTTGGCAAGCATAGTGGAGCAGACAGAGATGAGAACTTTACTAGAACAGGTCCCGCCAAATCTAAGAACCCACAAAGTGTGCTAGGCCACCTTGCAGAGTAAGCAACTAAGCTCGGTCCCATACAATCTAATGATTGTGATGTGATAATTCCATCCTGTCCTCATTAAAGAGATAACGCACCTCTTATCCATGTGATTCATCACAACTCAATAAAACTCAGACATTAATACTTAGATCACTAAAATTTAGCCAAGTGCTCTATTAATTACTCCTAACCCCTTCATTAGCAAAAAAATTCATGACAGCATTGGCTTCTCTATAGGCATGTGAAATCTTTATGTTATCAAACTTAGCTAAAGTTGACATGCAATCATCAATCCATGACTTTATTGTCCATGAGGGGGAGGACTTGCCTAGAAGACAATCAATAATATTTTTGGAGTCACCTTCAAGCCAAAGCTTTTTAAAATTAAAACTTTGGGCCAAATTTATTATATGAAAAGCACTAGCAGCCTTGGCGAGGTGATTGGTTTGGGAACCTAGAGGAGTGGCCATTGCACCTAGAAAGTTTCCAAAGGAGTCCCTTATGAATCCACCACAACCTGCCGCCCCTGGATTACCTTTAGCCGCACCATCGAAGTTAGCTTTGACCCATCCATTAGGCGGAAAAGACAAGCAGAGTACACCCTCTCTATCTTTCTTAACTTTTTTAGGGGCGCAAGGAAAATCAAGACTTATATTCCATTCCTTGGCAACAATAAGATCATAGGATGAATGAGCCACTTTCTCAGAATTGCTAACCTTCTAGGAGATAGCATTGATGTTTTCTTTTAGGAAACTGATTATCTTATCAAAAACAATGTCCACCGAACCTTCTTTATCTCTGTAAATTTTGTTGTTGCGTTCTTTTCAAAGACCCCAAGCAACATGAGGGAAAGAGAAATCCCATAAAAACTAGAGAACAGGATTGTGAGTCGAGGCTTTCCATTGAAGGAGGAAGTCTTCAATAGCTGAGGGAAAAACCCATGAAAGTTGCCAATAACTGATTATTTTTTCCCAAACCAAGGTAGCAAAAGGACAATGAAGGAACAAATGACACACTGACTCTGGCTCCATCTTACAAAGAAAACATCTATTAGGTATTTGAAAGCCGCGTTTGCAAATGTTATCAACTATGAGCACCTTATTTTTGACAAGGATCCAAAAAAAAATGTTGATTTTAGGGATCAAATTTTTGAGCCAATCCTTCGACCAAAAGGGAGGAGAGCCCTGGGAAGAAGTAATCCTAGAAAAGGCAAACAAAATAGAATAGTTACCCGAGGGTTCATTAGTCTAGACAAGATGATCATCCAACTGATTAGAGCAAAGTCTAACAGCCAACAAAGAAGACTGAATAGGAGCAAGAGCCTGAATGATAAGACACAGATCCACCCATTTTCCATTCACTCTATAGTATTTCACATAAGAACCAAAATGATCTTTGCAATTTTCTGCCCATCCACTAAAGGAATTAATTTTTATAAGGGGCTCCTTAAACATCCATCTATCCTCCCAGAATCTAGTTTGGTTTCCACTTCTTACTTGCCAACTTGTTCCAGAGTCAACAATTTTTTTCCCAGTGATCAGATTATTCTAGTTGGTTGAACCTCTAGGAAGAAGATGGGATTCCTTCAGCATTATAAGAAACCTATTGCTCTCTAAATATTTGCTAGCTAGGATATAAGTCCATTCGCCTGAAGATGAAAAAATTCTCCAGATTTGTTTTGCTAGAAGAATCATGTTAACCATTCTAATTCTTCTAAGACCTAATCCTCTGGCATTTTTCGGTCTGCACACAAGTTCCCATCCTATTAAAGGTAGTCTTTTCTTTTCTTCAACCCTCGACCAAAGAAATATTTTTTGAATCTTTTCTATAGAATCTAAAAACTTAGTAGGAATCTTAAAGAGGCTCAGAGCATAGATCAGCAAGCTCTGAAGAGACGCTTTGAGGAGTTGAAGTTTACCTGCTTGACTTAACAAAACTCCTTTCCAACCAACAAACTTCTTGCTAAACCTCTCGACCAATGAAATCCAAAAGGATTCAGGGGGTTTAAGGCTTAAGGGTAAGCCAAGATAGGTGGCAGGCAAGGATTCCACCCTACAACCAAGAATTCTGGTAATTTTGGTCTGCCTATGAGCCGGGGTGTTGAAGAAGAAAAGAGAACTTTTTTTATTCTTAATTAGTTGTCCAAACACTCTCCCATATTTATTGAGTAGAGATTTCAAATTTTTTCCTTTCGAGACTGAGGATTTACCCAAAAGCATTGTATCATCAAAAAATTATTGATGAGAATAAACCAGGTTACTTGAGGAAGGATTAAGACCAAGAAGGGATCTATTGTCAATCAACCTTTTCATATTTCTTAAAAGACTTTCTACCATGATAGTGAATAAAATAGGAGAAATAGGATCACCTTGTCTTAGACCTCTAGAACTTTGGAAGAAAGTCGCAGCGGATCCATTCACCAAAAAAAAAATAGAAGCAATAGACACAAGTTGTTCCACCATTTGAAGAACCCTGTTGCTAAACCCGAAAGCCTTTAAAATTTTAAATAAGAAAATATAGTCAACTCTGTCATAGGCTTTTGAGATATCAAGCTTTAACAAAAATCCTTCAGTCTTAGAATCAACCAAGGAATGGATATTCTCATGCACAAAAATAATAGAGTCAAGGATTTGTCTACCAAGGACAAATCCATTCTGTTGAGGTGAAATCAAAGTTGGCAAGAGAATTAAGAATCTTGAAGTCACAACCTTTGAAATGATTTTATAGATCAATTTGTAGAGGATTATGGGTATGAAGGCCTCAAATTTCATCACTCCAGGCTTCTTCGGGATTAGAACCAGGAAAGTGGCATTCAATTCTCTTAGGAGACTTCTGGATCCAAAAAATTCTTTAACAACATTCACTACATCATCTCCAACAATCTCCAAGAACCATTGGAATAAAAAAAGAGGGAACCATTTGGACCTAGAGCTTTACTCCCATCAAAAGAGAAAACAACCTTCTTGACTTCCTCATTGGTAGGAATAGCAGACGACATAGAGTTATTTTCCTGATTGATAACTTTAGGTATAGCCTCAATTAAATGATCTTGATCATTTCAGTTATTTTCATTGTTTTCATAAAGAAGATTTTTAAAGAATAAAACATCATGCTTTCTAATATCCTCCTCCTCCTCATACCTCATACCATTCACATCAATCTGAGATATTCTGTTGACAACTCTATGTTTTTGGGCCGATAGATGAAAGTGCCTGGTATTTTTGTCACCTGTAGATAACCATAAAGCTCTAGATCCTCCAAAACTCCTCCTCCTTTCTGATAATGTCATGCATCTTACTGAGTATCTCATTTTCTCTTTCCTTTGTATCATTCAAATATCCCTCCTTCTAGATTTTATATTGAATCTCCCCCAGATCCATCTAAAGATCAGATTTAATCCTAAAGATGTTCCCAAAGGACTCTTTTTTCCATTTTTTCAAGTTACATTTTATTTCCCTTAATTTTTTAGCTATTCTAAACATAGTTGTGCCGGAGATACTTATATTCCACCATTTCCTAATTTCCTCTTTGAAAGAAGGATGAGAAATCCACATTTTTTCAACTCTGAAAGGAACATTTTGCTTCTTTTTTATAGCATCTACAACAAAACTAATAGGAAAGTGATAAGATCCAATCCTAGAGAGAGCTTTAAGAGAACAATCATAATAAAAAAACCAATGATTAGAAACTAAAGATCTATGTAATATGACCTTTATAAGATCCATCCCCTTTTTGCGATTTGACCAGGTATAGGAAGCTCCATGTAAATCCAGATCAATCAACCCTTAGTTGTCAATGAAACTCTGAAGATCCTCTTTGCTCTCCTCATTGATCTGGGAACCTCCAAAAAAAAATTCATTCTTTAAGGGTGTATTAAAGTCACCCATAACAACCCAAGACTCTCTATCAAAAATCCTCCTAAAAGCAGCCAGCTCCATCCAAAAGGATTTTCTAAGACCTTTTCCATTGGGGGCATAGATTTTCAATTGGATCCAACTGAAATTATCCCTAATATGTGTGAATCTAGTAGAAATATGGTTTGTACCTTCAAAAATTGGATCCCCTTTGATTATGTGACAATTCCAAAAAGTAGCAATACCTCCTAAAGCCCCATTCAAGTTTTTCCATGAGTACTACAATGTTGAAATAGTTTCAACTTCTCAACTTTTTCCTTTGACATTTTCATCTCCTGAATAAGAAGTATATCAGGCTTGTGATCTCTAACACAATTGCATAGAACATCCTACTTGTGGGGACTATTAAGTCCCCTGATATTCCAAGACATAATCTTCATTAATTACCAGGGAAGTTGAGGGACTCTGAGATGGTTTTTTGATACCCATTCGCAATATCTTGAAAACTATTATGCTCTCTTGTCCATTTAAAAGATTTTTTCCCTCGAGAGTTCTTTGTTGCTCCATAGTCTCCATAGTCTGCCTTTGCTTTTGATCTTGTAGAAATACCACTTGGAGTCTTCCATTGTTTGTTTTTGTTTTTGTTTTTCTTTGATAAGATATCTTCTTTATCATTCTCTTCTTGACTATCTGTCTCTTTACTAGATTCCCATTCCTTATCAATAAGGAGCCTTTGTTCCTAGGGTAATGTCTTCATGATACCATTCAAATGAAAAGTTGAAAAGTTGCTAGAGATTTCAGTAGAATGGTCTGGATTATCGAGGGAATCCTTAACAAATTCTAAGGATTTAGGATCCATAAAGTGATCTACACCCAAAGGAAAATAACCTTCAAAGGAAGGGTGTGGGAGAGGGATGTTCAGCTCCAAGGATAGCCCCTGAATGGGAATATCCTCCAAACCTGGGATCCCATCATTTTTCTCAACTAGGGTCAGCTCTTGGGAAAAGGGGTAAGCTTCTTGATTCGGTTTTTCTTCCCCAGCTATCCGATCTTCACTGGATTATTTTTCCTTAATAGGTAAGGTATTCACAAGATCCTTTTACTAGGGTTCTAGCAGAGCCTCACCATTATTTTCCATAACCACTTTTGCCTCATTAGAAGTTCTTTGAACATTAAACTCTTTATTTTCAAGGCAGTCTCCTCTTGATTTCTTTTTCCATGTAGATTTCAAAGAACCAGCTAGTTTCTTTTTCTCTTTGGTGGCATTTAAAGGGAATTTCTTAGCCCAGTGCCCAGATTTTTTGCATTTGAAACAAGCAAACGAGATGGTTTCAAACTCTATGTCCTATGACCAGGAGCCTAGTTTCAACTGAATCTTGATTGATGAGGGAAGGTCAATATTCTGAGAGACCCCTACACATATTCTTGCAAAAACCAACCTCTTTCTAGCAGCTATCATAGAATCAATAGAAAGGAAATCTCCAAAGGAAATCGGAATATCCTAAAAGACATCCTCATTCCAGTATTCTAGGGGAAGGCCCAAAAATCTAACCCATACTGGGACATTCTCAAAAATAGAGTCTGAAAGGCCTAGATTAGAGGACCACTTCTTTAGAGCTAGGGAATATTTCCCTATAACCCAAGGACCCCACTTCTAACAACCAAGATATCCTCTCTGCAAGTGAACTCAAATGCAAAAAAACCCTTTGGAAGAGCTGCTACTGATAATTTTTTGTTAGTTCTCCATTTTTTTTAACAAACTCCCTAACCACTTCAATATTTGTTCTAGGTCCCATAAATTTCCCAACCAGGGTTCTTTCCATTAAAGCAATATTATGATCAATTAACAGATCTGGCACAGAAATTGCAAACTTACCTTTTTTTAGGAAAGAGATATTTTGCACCATAGGGAAAGATGACTTTCCATTTGGTTTTACCCCAAACAGAGAAGTCCAGGGTTTGTGATTACCTCCAATACCACCAGTGGTCCCCACCGCATCTTTGGATTTTTATTTTTTTTTGACCCGTAGAGGAACCCATAGGAATAACTGCCGAAATATCCTTCCACCTGGTTCCACCAGGATTTTGTTTCCGGAGTCCAAATCATCCTGATTATCCTCACCTTGCTTCTTACTCGATACAAACACCAAATCCGCTTGAGACTTCTCAGATCTAGCTTCGCCTCCTTATGATGTATAAATGTAATAAACTAAAAAGAAATGATTTATTGATGCTAAACCTAAGAAATACAAAGTGCTAGAAAACATAGTGATGTATGCAAAAACACCTAAGAATGCAAGTAAATGATAACAAAATTAAACAAAACTGGAGAGGTGAACCTAAAATCTGAATTCTGATGTAAAGAGGCTTTGGAATCCTATAAATTGAAAGGAAATGTTGACTGGGACACTTGGGCCAAGTTGGCTGACTTAGTCCAATTTCGGGGAAAATATGTCGAAATAGGAATCTGCCAAATGGGTACTAAAAAATGTGAATAAATTTTTAGGCCTGGCAATGGGACTAATTCAACACAAATGGGGACTTAGTCCAGCTGGGAATTTCTAGAATTTCAGAATAGGATTTTGTAGCTTTCAATTTGTAGTTCCTTTTCTAGTAGGTGTTTGATCATGATTCTACAGAAAACAGGCTAAAAGAGGTCTCCAAGCTTCAATTAGATATTTGTTGACTTTGATGACTTTGACAGATTGTTGACCACTTTTTGACACCAAACTCTTTAAAAAATCTACATGCAAGACCTGTAAACACACATGCAAAGAGGGGGAAAAGGGTTAAGGATTAGAGTATAAGGGTTTTCCTTGGTCAAACCCTAATTTGGTAATCAAACCCTACGAAATGAAATGAAATAAGAAGAGAATGATAAATAAACAACATGCAATGTCATAAACTTACCAAACCCTTGATGTAGAATTTTGAAGATATGCAATGTATAATCCAATGGATGAATTGATTATGCTTAGAGTGCTTGAGTGAATACTTGATTATTTCTTGAATAATGAATTGGGAATTAGAAGATTGTAGGAGATGAAAAATGAGGGGAAAAACCCAAAATAACACATCATAGGCCAACCTCAAGGGTAAGAGAATAAAATATTGCTAGGAAATTAAAATTATTTTGATTTTTGTGCTCAGTGGGACTAAGTCACCCCAGGTGGTGACTTGGTCCGACCAGGGCAATTTTATTGGGTGTCAAAAATTAAAGTGCATTAAATAAGGTCTAATGGGAATATCCTCAAAAATAAACTTAATTAGGGCCAAAAAGTGCATTAAAGGGTCATTTAAACACGAGGAAGGGTTGAATTAGTGATGAAAAGTCTAGAAAAGCATGAGAGTTTGTTACAACTCTTTACAACACTTGGAAATAAGACTTGGTAAGTTATAAAAATGGGTTATTTAAGTGAATTATAATGAAAGTGTCCTAGAAAAGTGTGAAAGTGTGTTACAACACTTCACAACACTTTTACAAGACATGGAAGAAGTATTAATGATTAACAAGTGTCCAAGACCTAATGTGAATGTGCTAACCACATTACAACATTACATCTAGGAAAAAATCAAGCCAAAGACCACCAGGAGGGCTTGAACATGAGAAAAACTATAAGGGTTACTTTTTATGTGTCCACACAGCCAAACCTTAATATTGGGACTAAATCACCACTTTGGGCTTATGAGTCCCAGTCTACTACTTTTCAGTCATTTCCTATTGATCCTGGCTTACCAGTTGCAGATTCCAGATTCAACACAAAACCCTAAACTAATACTAAATCACCCAACCTGGTGTATGAGTCCTACTTCACATCAAAATTCATAATTTTTGGATTGCAGACCTTGTTTCAGGCATCTACAATCTTCTAGTTACTTATCTATTTATTCACAATTTATTATTCTGATTTTAAGTTTCATTTCTTAGGTTACATAGCTATATTTTCATATTACTTGCATTTCCTTCTTTCTAAGCATTTTCTTAGTAGTGAACCCCCTTTTTAATCACACCTAAGGAGACCTTCTAGAAATCTCTTTTCCTAATTGGATCATTAGGTCGAGATTTTTAGGGTTTCTTTAATGAACTAAGAGTAAAATAGGAGGACCCTCTCCCTTGTGTGTTCAATCTCCTAAAAGGTGGAGCGCCCTATTTCCTTGTGTTCATTTTGGTGAACTTGACCTTTGGACACCTTATTTATGATTTGGAGTGTATTTTAGTCCTAAATCTAGCTTACATTAACTTTGCATTAGATCTTATAGTAGTTAATTTGCATTTAGGGCTTCTAAATATTGCATTAGTGAAAAGTACATATAGGTTGCATCTTTGCATCTTAAATCATTCAATTTCATTGAAAATATTTAATTGCGCATAGTCAAGACAACATAAAACCAAGAACCTTAACATTCAACTCAGAATTTGTTGAATTTAGTGTCAAAACCCTAATCTACAACTCATTCACCCCTCTAGGAAATTTAGTCTTGGTACAAGTTATTTTAACTTATTATTGGGCATTCAATGTTGACTATTATTCACTATTTGAACCCTTCAAAAACCCTAATTGGGACTCATATGGCCCTCTGGGTGATTTAGTCTTGTATCAGACCTGAATTTTCATTTTATAGTATTTAAAAACCTTGTTTCTATGCTTTTGTTTGTTGTTAGATTTGTATTTCTAATTGTACTGAGTATTTGTTTCATTCATTTCATTGGATCTAGCTTAATTTGGTTTCATTTCAAGTGCATTTTTAAACATAAGAATCAAAATTAAATAATATCATTTATCTTATGTTCATTGCATTTATCTTGCATTCATTGATTGTCCCTTGCATGAGTTTTACAACTTGGTGTCCTATTGGTAATACTATAGTGAGACAAAATTTGAGACTCATGTCATCACACAATAGCACACTCATCATGGATCTTGGGTTATCTAGCTCTTTTGAACACTCATAGTGTTGACACTAGTGCACTAGGTATGGAGCATACCCTTAACAACTCTTTACCTTCAAGTAGTATGACAAGTGCTGAAACAATGACTTCTAGTGTTCCTCAAGAAAACATAATCCAAATCCATGAAGAGTTGGAAAACCTACAACATCAAATGAGTACTAAAAACATTTCCAACACTACTATTCCTACCATAGATAACATACACTACATGATTGAAAGTGAACAAAGAATAGAACTTGTGAGTAACCTACATCAGATTTTTGGAAAATGTCTTACCTCAACGACTAGTTTTGCCCAACTTTCTAAAAATTTCCAAAGTCAAGGAGGAACTCAAATTCCTCCCCCTACAACCATTTCCTCTATTCCCACCTATACCAACCCTCAAGTTACAACAATGATGCAACCTACTAGTAATTTCTTTCCTACTTTTGGTATTTCCACTATCAACCCTTGTACCTCTATGGCATTTCACATCATATAACCTACCACTTTACCTCCCATAAGCATTCCATTCACTCCCCCTCAAACACATATACACCTCCACCATATTCACCTCCATCTCAAAGTGCAACTAATGACACCATCCTTAATCAACTTTTGCAAAAAAATTCATCCCTTCAAAAGAAAATTTTCACCATAAACAAAAATCAAAATGGCCAACCATCATACTATGTCAAAACCAATCCCTTATCCTTGGAGATATTAAGAACATCGACACCACAAGGTATAGAGATTCCTTGGTTTGATAAATATGGAGGGAAAGGAGATCCTTCTAACCATGTATCCATTTACACTACCTTATGCAATCATTTCATCCTTGAGGATAAACTCTTGGCTAAGCTTTTTCGTAGGTCATTGATGGTTTTCCTTTTTACTGAATAACTTAATTAATTCACTAAATGAAAATTTTGAGGCCTTTTATTAAGTATTTCCAAGTGCACATGAATCCTAAGATGACCAAGTTAGTTGATTTAATGAGATGTAAGAAAAAGGATGATGAAAAGGTTACTAAATTCATTTCATGCTACCAAATTCTTTATTCCCAAATCAATGTAAAGATTCTTGATCCTCACCTTCAACAAATTTTCATTGAAAACTTGCAAACTAAGATACAAGATAAGCTTGGAATGATGAAGTTTCCTTCCTTTGCATACTTGTGTACTTCCCTTCATGATTATCAAAACTTAGTTAGTATTCGTTAAACAAAACCCACCTTTAACCCTCCATAAAAGTTTGAACCCATAAATCAAAACAATTATCAACCTTTTAGAAAACATAATAAAGGATTTCTCCAACTAAATCCCCCTCAACCAACTCAACATATTGATACTCAAGTGGATGTTATAAAGAAGACAAATCCTTTTACATTTGGGGATCCGGCTAGACAATTTACTCCCTTACCCGATACCCTCCATAACACAATGTTACAAATTCTAGAATAGAAAATGATCTCCTTAGTTCCCGTTAAAACTCCCAATCCTAATAAGCCTTTGCCTTTGAACTTCAGATCAAATTCCTATTGTCATTATCACTGACAAAATGGAAATGATACAAAACATTGTAAGCATCTTAAACATATTGTGCAAGACCTCATTGATTCTAATCAACTTCAAATTGGAGGTGTTAATGATCAACGAAATAAGTTTATTTCCCCTCCTAACAAAAACTTGCAAATCTTTACTAAACCCATGGCAATTCATAATATTTCATTTATCTAAGCTAGTGAAACAAAGAAGAATGATGTGATAAATATTGACACGGATGATGAAAACATGGATACTATTGAGCAAGGTAATATGGATACTATGATTGGATTAATTGAAATTCAACCTGGTAAGGGCCAAATTAAAATGCCTCTTGACATTACTTTCTCATCCAAAGACATAATTAGAAATGCACCTAATGGTCCTCTTTACATAGTTGGCCACATCAATGACAAGCCTACTAAAGGGATATTAATTGATCTCATTTTTTGAGAGAATGTGATCACTGAATAATTCTTACTTGTGCATGAACTCTATAAAGAAACATATGAGGAACATAAAGCATGGATAAAAAATCATAATGGTTTTTCTTTCCCTACGATGGGTTTGATCACCTTTCCTTTAAGATTTGGACCCAAACAATTAAATGTCTCATTCTCCATCATCCTGATGTTGGATTGATTTCGTGTGAAGCTTGGTTATTCATGGCTACACTCCATGGAAGCCATCCCTTCGGTTGTGGATAAATGTTTAAAGTTTCCCTTTGACAATGAAATATTTATTGTGCACCATAGTGGCTTTAATCTTGTGTCTTCCCATGGGAATTTCTCATTGGATTTATTTTTGCCTAAGCCTATGGAACCTATTAAACCTTGTGAGGACTTCTTTTCAAATCCTATCAAAAGTTTAAGGAAAAATACATAGCAGAACTGTCCCTTTGAAACATTCATCAACCAATTATTGAGTTTCCTATCCTTGAAGAAACCACGATTGAACCAAAATACCTTCCAAATAACCATTTTCCTATCTCCCACAAACAATCGAGAGACAACCAAAATAATTTTGTCATGCCTCCTAAAATAAAAAAAAGTTTACAAAGATAAAGAGAAAGTGGTTGAGCAACCTCCTATGGTTTAGGTTCCATTCCTCCCCTAAGGGAAGAAAATAAATCTATGGTTGATAAACTTGCTCCTACACAAACACAACTTGAAAATCATACCAAAAGCAATAGAAATTCTAGAGAGCATAGGCATAGACGTCATGCTATTTCTCAAAGGTTAAATGAAGAAAACAATAAAGAAAATAAACATCCAAACTTAATTGAAGCAATACAAGATGAGTCTCCCTCTTCACCACAACAAAAAGATCCTATATCACAACTACAAGAGTAGACAAATCCTTCTTTAGACATTATCATTCAACCTCCCATTGTGATTAACTTGGATGATGACAAAGAGATTACTAAAATTGATGAGTAAGTGCATAATGAGTTGAACATATTATTTTCCTCTTCTATGATCTTAAATGATAATTCTCCTAGGAAGAGTGTTGAACTTGGTGATGACCCTAGTTCGACACTCGTTGTTATCCCTTTCAATAGTTGTCTTCCTTCTGTATATGATGAACAAGATTTGAATGCAGATGACCTACTAATAGGTTGACATGTATGTTCCTTAATAGTCTTGTCTTTGTTTTCTTTCTCATGTTTCTTGTATGTGATTGCATGTATGTAATGTGATCCCCTATACTATTTTTTTTGATATATCTCTCTTTGTGCATTCCTCTATATGTATCTAAATTATTATCTATGTCGTAAAACTTTATCTTTTATTTTTCTTGTCTTTTTCTTTCGGGGATGATGCAAGGCATCAAGACATTTAGGTCTCTTCCATGTTGACCCAAAAGCTTAAATTCCTTTAACTTTTCTTTTTCTTATTGATGCAAGGTGTTGAGACAATTAGGTCTCTTCCATGTCAACCAAAAAGTTGTTCTTTTTTTTTCTCTTTGTGTCATTCTTCCTATTCCATGAGTATTTGGGGAATGATAACAATTTTGATCTCTCTAAAATCATTGTAGCAAAGACATACTAACCCCGAATCCATGTATCCCTTATGTGATTTTGAGATTTCATTTTTGGGTTAACCCTTTTTCATGGCACAACTTCATTTGGAAACATATGACTTAGCATACGACTTTCTAAACAAACTCTCATGTCCTCTTCAGTTTTAGCATTTATCATTTTCTACTTTAAAGTAATTGATCACAACATGGTGTTTAGCAATTTCTTTAAAGTGGGGGCATACATTGGCATTATTCTTTTGCATATTACAACTCATATTTCATTGTGTAGTATTTTGACTTCATGCGATGTGTCTTTCTCTTTGTGGTGATATTGGGTGTGATGTCCCTCAAGAGTGTGATCTCTCTTAGCATACTTGATGCAACACACTGCATCCCCTAAGTTGTGAATATTATATTCTTCAATTGGTCCTCTTTTGGAGACATTAGGCACAACGTTCCCTAAGTTAATACCTTACATGAACTAAGAAAAAATACTTTGAATGTACCTTACACTATTTTTCATTTACAATATATGTTATATGGCCACCTTGAATAACACACTTTTCTTGCTTGTGGAGCCATCCTATTTTTTCATGTGTTAGCATATGAAGTTTTTCTTGCCTCATGGATCTTGTTGTTCATGTTGTGCGGCACCTTATCAAAGTTATTAGGAGTTATAGCTTCGGTATTGTACTATAGAAAAATGGTCCCTTGTCATTTTCATGGTCTTTTAGGCCTTTCTTCACAATACTTGGTACATTTTTCTTTGACTTAATGTTGCGATGTGGCTTGAACATTCACATTAGGTCCTTAAAATTAAAATTATGGCATCTTATGAAGGTGTTATGAAGTGTTGTAAAACATTTGTACATTTTTCTAGACCCTATTCATTACAATTTACCTAAAAATCATCTTTTCATCACTTATCAAGTCCTATTTTGAAGTGTTGTAAAGTCTTGTAACAAGATTTCACGCTTTTCTAGGGTCAATTTCACTATTTACACCTTTCTTATGCTTTATTTGACACCTTTATGCCCTTATAAGGACTAATTAAGTGTGTTTTTTAATGTAAACCCAAAAAACAACATTAAATGCAAGATAATTTCCGACACCCACATACAAGTCCAAGGTGGGTCCCATTCACTAAGTCCCTCTTGGCTCAAAATTCAAAATATTTCAAATTTTCTTTTGGGTTTTTATTTAAAATCACCTTATGTCGTCCTGTGATGAGATATCATTAGGTTACTAAGGCACAAGTGTATATAAATAAGTGTTTTTCTTCTCATTTTAACTCCCATTCATCAAGTTCACTTATTCACACATTCATTCAAGCACTTTGCATCATTGAATCAAGTATTAATAAAGTGTTTTGGAGTAGCCATTGTTATATCTTCAGATTTCTTCAATAAGGGTTTGGTAAGGTGATATAATTTGCATGTTATTTTTTTATCATTTTGTTTTATTCCATTTCATCATTAAGGGTTTGATTACCTAAGTGGGATTTGACCAAGGAAAGTTTGTATAACCTAACCCTTAACCATTTTTCCCCTTGTGCATGTGTGTTTGCAAACTTGTGTATGTAGATTTGACAAGCTATTAGGTGTTGAAAAGTTGACAAGAAGTCAACAAAGTGTTTCAAGTCAACTAAAACCTATTTCAAGCTTGGAGAAGACATTTTATCCATTTTCTGCATATTTGACTTTGTCAACCCTACAAGCAGACAACCTCAGATATGGTGCTACAGGGTTGGTCCTTGATTTCACAGAATTTTGGGAGTGGAAAATGAGTCCCACCGTAAGGTTGGAAATCTAGATTTTTTCAGATTCTAGATCCTGACACTCAAAAACCTATTCTCAAAATTTTTCATCAGAAGTAGGATTGATTCGCCATCAGTGGTGAATGAGTCCCACTCATGATTTTTAGTAATATCTAACAAAATTCAAGACACTCTAGATTCTCCATTCTCTTCCCAAGTGCACTCTGATTCAACCTTCTTTTTTGTTTTGCATTTGTTCATACTTTAATTCATGTTTGCATATCACATTGTGTTTCCCAGTATTGCATAATTCGTAGGTTTTGCATTCATAATTAGTCAAATAATTCATTTAATTTCATTTAGATCATTCCATTTAGCCTTAATAACATCATACATTTCCTAATTTGAGTGGGGTTTATCTCTCTCCTTTTAGGTGAAACATTCCTAAGAGTGCAAGAGTAGTCCATAAATCCTACCTAAAAATCTACAATTCAAGTATTGTTAGTGTATGGGAGAAAAACTTAGAAGTGACTTTCCCATAAACACTTGCTTTTTTGTGTGTGTATGTGTCTCACCTTTCTGAGGGCTCACCTAGTAGACGACCCAAGATTCCACTAGCCCTTGTGAGTGTGTGTTTGGTTTGCATATTGGACATAGTGTTCCACTTGTAAATTTGTTTTTCACAAACAACTTAGATCTGATCCACATCACATTGGACAAACAATCAAGGCTTGATCCACCCTCTTTTCCCTTTCTTTCTTTTTCTTTCTTCTTTATGTATTTGGCAATGTATGCTTCTACCTTTTTGTTGCTCCTTACATCATTTACATGTGTGTTCTTTTGTGCCTATGTTGGTTTTCCATAGGATCTTTATCTTGGGGGCTTGTACAACCCTCTTGATTGTTGTCATCCTATCTCACTAGCATTGGTACACTTGGACCCCTCTTGATCTAATTTTGTCTACTTTAGTGTGAGTTTGAAGCAAGTTCCTCCTCTAAATAAAATGGGGGCTAAATGTAGTGTATAAATATGTATCCCTTTACATTTTCACACTTTTTTGGGCCCTCCCTACTAAAATTGGGCTTCTTTATGCCCTAGTTTTTCCTATTTTTCATCCACGAGCCTTATTCAATGCATTTCTCACAGGATAATCCTGACATTTATTAGACCACCAATCATAATTCATGTTCTCAAGTTGTGCGATCCAAATTTAGTGATATGGGACTCATATGCCACCTTGGGTGTATGGGTCCCACCTAAGTCTTGGGCCATGATTCTGAATATGGAATAGAACTCGACATTTCTTAAAATTTGTTTCCCAAGACTAGGCTACTTGGACTCATGCACCTCAACTATTGTATGATTCCTACTTTAGCTTGGACCTATTTTGAATTCAATTCTTGGTAGGATTTTATTCTCTTAGATCTGATGTCGGCTTCTAGTGTTGTAATTTCATGAAATTTGGCATAAACATTTATAAATACAAGGTTATTTCATATAATTTTTTCTCCTAGCAGTTTTTAAGGGAAAGTATCCTAGAGAAAGTTTATGAGATCAAGAGCATTCAAGAGTATTCAAGAGATGATTATCAATCATTTTGGAGCTATATTCAAGATTCAATCATCATGCATAATGTGTGTTTTTGAGCTAACATTTGTCATGTAGGTTTTCATGACTCAAGCAAGCATTCAAGTCAAGATTCATAACATACAATCAACAGTCAATATCTACATTCATGCTAGCCATTTCATACAAGATTACAACCTTTATTCCAAGGGTTTGGTGAGTTACAACATAGCATATTTTTTCATTAATCATTACTTCATTCTATTTCATTTCATTTCGACGTTCGATTACCAAAACAGGGTTTGACCAAGGAAGACCCCTATCTAATAACATATCAACATTTTTCGTTTCTACATGTGAGATTGCAGATCTAGGTATTTTGAGGCTAGAAGATCCTTTGATGAAAAAGTTACAAGATTGAAGAAATTTTTCAAAGTTGTGAAGAAGTTGTCATCCTCATGGAAAGTCACCTATAGGCCAAAATTCAAATTTTTAGACTTGGATATTGAACAAGAGAGAAGCTACAGAAGATCACTAGAGGATACCAAAGTTTTAGCCACACCCTAATACTAGGACTCAATCACCACATTTGGTGAATGAGTCATAGTATACCACCTTTTAGTTATTTCCTATAGATCCTAGCTTACTAGTTGCAAATTCCAGATTCAACGTGAAACCCTAAACTAGGACTAAATCACCCAACCTGGTGTATGAGTCCTAGTTCACATGAAATTTCATAATTTTAGGAACGTAGAAATTGTTTCATGCATCTCCAAGCTCTCAAGTACTTATCTATTTATTCATAGTTTATTTTTCCAATTTTAAGTTTCATTTCCTAGGTTACATAGCTAGATTTACATATTACTTGTATTTCATTCTTTCTAAGCATTTTCTTAGTGGTGAACCCACTTTTTAATCACACCTAAGGAGAGCTTGTAGCAATCTTTTTTCCTAATTGGATCATTAGGTTGATATCTATAGGGTTTCCTTTAATAAATTAAAAGTGAAATAGGAGGACCCTTTCCCTTGTGTGTTCCATCTCCTAAAAGGTGAAGCACCCTATTTCCTTTAGTTTAGGTATGGTTAGCGTATGGGATCCAAACTTAGGAGTGACTTTCCCATAGCCACTTTCTTTTTTGTGTGGTCACATACCAGCCATGGACATGTGTATTTGTCTCTTGGGGCTCGCCTAGTGGATAACCTAAGGTTTCACTAGCCCTTGTGAGCTTTCATTTGGTTTGCATAGTGGACATCGTGTTCCACTTGTAAAAAAAAATTCCTAGAAAAAAGCTTAGATCTAATCCTCATCGCATTGGACAAATGGTGAAG
The DNA here is from genome assembly GCA_007258455.2 of Sequoia sempervirens. NCBI lineage: Eukaryota > Viridiplantae > Streptophyta > Pinopsida > Cupressales > Cupressaceae > Sequoia > Sequoia sempervirens. Next base: position 38,502 of record VDFB02033372.1, read on the forward strand.
GCTTGATCCACCCCTTTTTTAATTTTTTATTATTTTCCTCTTTTCTTCTTTATGTCTTTCACATTGCATGTTTGTGTATCTTGATGCTTCATATCATACACCTTGTGTGTGTCCCTTTGTGCTTATGTTGGTTTGATGTAGGATCTTGGATCCTTGGGGCCTGGCCACCTCCTCTGATCATTGTTATCCTATACCATCCGCATTAGTACACTTGGACCCCCTCTTGAATGTCTACTTTAGTGTGAGTTTGAACCAAGTTCATCCTCTCACTAAAGTGGGGGATAAATGTAGTGTAGAAAAAAGTATACCATTTTCAAACTTAATTTTAAATGAATAATTAATATTGAAACTGAGCCTAATGTGGCCCTGATTTAGTGTTGTAATTTTTTTAACATGTTCTCATTTAGTTTAGGTCCCTTTTAAACTAAATAGACTTATTTTTTCTTTAATTTAGTGTTGTAAAATGTATTTATTTACATCTTCACACTAATTTGTGGGGCCTCTTACATTCATGACCTTTAATCATCATTAATAGGCCCCTAGGACCCTTTATTACGTATCCCAAGGCTTATTTCAATAGAAATCTCGACAAATTCAATAAATACACTTGGTATTCTAACCCTCCTAGATTTCCTTAGTCCAAAAAGCTAGGGTGGGACCCATACTCCACCTTGGGCGTATGAGTCCTATTTGGCCTCTTTGGGTTTTCAGTGGGAAATCAAGGTTTTCAATTAAAATTTTGTGAATGTCGACATTTGGTATCTAATAAATGGTAAATTAGATGAAATGCCTATATAATTAAGGTTTCAAATCATTATTTCACCTAAGCAACCTAAGAATATTCAAGCAAGAGATATTTTCAAGCATTCAAGAGCATTTCAAGAGCATTCAAGGGGAGATTTGTAGAAGATTATTGCAGTATTCAAGATCCATGATCATTTCAAAGGCTTGATGCATCTTGCATGTGGTTTTGAGCTAATATTGTGATGTATTGTTCAAGATCAACTCAAGTATTCAAAGGAATTATCTTTCATCAAGAATCATGATCAAGATCTACATCTATTGAGGCCACTTCATGCTTGTTTCTAGATCTACAAGGTTTCAAACAAGGTTCTTGTGACATAGAAAATTGGACCCTCTTGACAAAAGAGACAATTTCACATCTAATTGGACCCAATTTTGACTCCCTTTGCATCATTTATCCTTCAAAACAACATTTATAGGCCCCTAAGACCCATTACATTTGATCTAGAGGCCAGTTTCACTTGATAAATCACTTAAAACCTGACAAATAACACTTAATTCTTTCATATCCTGAAAAGCCCACCTTCAAAAGTTAGTACAGGGATCCATTCACCACCTTGGGTAAATAAGTCCCCTCTGCTGGGACCCAATTCAATTTTGAGCGGGAATGTAATTAATTCAACATGAATTTATAGTGAATGTCGGCCTCTTAGCTCTAAATAATGGGAAAATTAGGTGTTTTTGCTTATAAATACTCATTTTAAGTTGTTTTACACATCTTTTTACCATTTCACAAAAGCAATTTCTAAAGTCAAGTCTTCTACAATACTTGTTTCATTAGCAAAGTTGAAGTTTTAGGGCAACAAACTAGGGTTTTTGTAGGTCTTGAAGCTTGCTCTATAGGTCAAGATTCAACATTGCAAAGGGTTGATGATGGGTACCTATGGTGAATCATGGATAAATCTAGGTTGAAGAGATGAAACTAGCCATCAAATCACACCTAAAGACTTGGTTTCAAAGTGATTCCATCTTCCATTTTCACTCTATCTTCATATTAAGGTTTTAATTTTATTTACATTCCATTTGCATGCTATTTCATCTCTACTTTTGATGTGTTGTAAGATTTCTAGGATTGAGCTCTTGCATCACTCAAATCACATTTGTATTTCTTATTCTTGCACAATAGAATAGGGTTTCAGACATGTTACTTCAGATTTTCCTAGTCTTTAACAGATCTAAGGCTAGGGTTTTATGTATATTTTTATTTATTAAAGGTTTAATTACCCAATTAGGGGTTTGACCAAGGAAAACCACCCATTAGACAAACAATTGTAATTTGTTTCACAAGAATTTTTTGAGATCCTAACTCCTATTTTCCTCAAAAATTGTTATACAAGTGTCAAGGTGCAGAACAGATATTTGAAATTATAGAAATTTGAAAGTGGAATGATTCACCATGCATGGTGAATAAGTCCCTCCTAAGATGCATATTTGAGTTAGATCCAAAGCCTGATGCCTACATGACCGAAAATAACTTCTATGCAAAAATACCTTAATGTGGGACTAATTTGCCCTACGTGGAGAATGAGTCCCAATAAGCTTAAAATTAGGTCTCATCAGTTTTCTAGATTGTTATCCAGTCTTCTTCAGCTTCATAGGTGCACACATTATTTTGATAAAGGGTAAAACAAGTTTTACAGGGACCCGAAACCACAAAGTTTACAACAGAAAAGAAAGGAAAGAAAAGTCTAGCAAATAGAACTGACTGCACAAAAGGAAAAAAGAAAAACAAGCTGTAGCCACCCGCAAAAGACTAGGAAGGTCAAAAAAAAAAGGCCAGTAGAAGAGCCAACAAAAAACCAACCGCAATCAACCCAGAGTCTTCAGGATAGACTCTATCTCCACCTCCAGGTTTTGCATATCATGAACACCCTTCTTAAAGATTTGAATCATTTGTGGAGTGGGAGGAGCCTTCCTCATCAAATTGGCCCTAGTTCTCTTGGAAATTCTAGCATCCTCCTCCTAGTTTCTTTCATTAATTTCCTCCAGATCAACCACTAGAGACCCCTATTGAGCTTTGTCCAATTTCTCAATTATGGCGTTGATGATGATGGCGTTGTGTCTGGCCATACGATTGTTTTGCTCGGTAATAATTTTGACAGTATTTTTACTTTTCTCCAACTCAATTTCACCATTTTTGTCCTTACCAACTTGGTACTGGGTATCTTTGCTGACACCATAATCTCTTCATTCCACCTCTTTCTTATCAAGCACTGCAACCTTAGCTCCCAAATCTTCCAATTTACTTTGAAGGGCCCAATTTTTTATCTTTAACTCATTAATTTCATGAAAAGTCTATTCCAAAAGGTTGAAATGGTTATCAGCATTATTTCTAGCTAAATCCAAAAAATCCATAGAGGGATCTCTATCAGTGTTGAAACAAGTATTAGCAGGGTCAGGAGTAACATGGCAACCAGTTTTAGTATTTCTATCCAATGACGGGACATGCAAAAGGATCATAATTGTTAGCACCAGACTCCTCAGTTTTAGGGGAATTTTCAGAGTATGAGACAAGGTTTTTAGCCGGAGGATTCTTATCAATACTTTTGGTTTTAAGGGAAGGGCTTCCAGGTGTAGGCACAACAAGAGATTTCACAGTAAGGGGGTTAGGGTTAATCTTACCAGTTTGGACAACCGGCAGGCTAAGGCTCGTTCTAGCCAGGCTTAAATTGGGCAAAACCCTGAGCAACTGGGTTCAGTATCATCATCCTTAGAATTAGGGGAGGCTTCCAAATTAGCAAGGACGGGCATTTTTTTATAATGTTCAACAATTAATCTAATCAGGCCAGTATGCAAAATAGGGAATCTTCTAGGGTTTTTCTTGTGGTCATCCAAGCTTTTTCTCAAAGAACAGAGAAGATAGTAGGGGAAAGAAACCCTGACCTTGTAGCGGAAGTGGTTGAGTAGGGCAAAGTAATAACCGTATACCCTAGTGAAGCAACCATCCACAGTTATGTACTCCATGATAACACGAAGAACCTTTCTCCAAAGAGCTTTTATGGTGTCGGCTTCAAAGTAGCTATTAGCAATTTTCACCAAATTCAGTCTCTCCTCTTTTTTTTGAAATCTGAGGATGGCTTCATCCAAGAAAACCCTATCCCTGAAATCTTTTTTCCCATCAGTAGACATTCCCGCCACTTCAGCTATAATATCTTCATTGAGCTCAACTTTCCTACCAAATAGGGTAAGAACCCCATTATCCCAAATTTTCTCAAAAAGATCCATAGCCTCCTGATTAGAACCATGGAGTTTCTCTAGAAAAGGAAGTAAACCCCCTCTTTTAACTTTTTTCCCAAGCCTTAGCATTTCTTGTGTGCATCTCAAAGCTGTCTGACTTAATTATTTCCCTATCTCCACCCATCTTGGCATGCACAGTGGAGCAGATAGAGACAAGAACTTTACTAGAACTAGTCTCGCCAAATCTGAGAACCCACAAAGTGTGCCAGACCACCTTGCAGACTAAGCAACTAAGCTCAGTCCCATACAATCTAATGATTGTGATGCGATAATTCCATCCTATCCTCATTAAAGAAATGACACGCCTCTTGTCCATGTGATTAATTATAACTCAATAAAGCCCGAACATTATCACTTAGATCACTAAAATTTAGCCAAGTACTCGGTTCATTACTCCTAACCCCTTCATTAGCAAAAAAATCCGCTACGGCATTGGCTTCTCTATAAGCATGTGAAATATTTATGTTGTCAAACTTAGCTAAAGTCAAGATGGCATCATCAATCCATGATTTTATAGTCCACAAGGGAGGGTACTTGCCAAGAAGATAATAAATAATATTTTTGGAATCTCCTTCAAGCCAAAGGTTTTTAAAATTAAGACTTTGGGCCAAATTTATTATATAAAAGCTCCAACAGCCTTGGCTAGGTGATTGGTTTGGGAACCTAGAGGAGTATCCGTCACTCCTAGAAAGTTTCCAAAGGAGTCCCTTAAGACTCCACCACAACCTGCTGCCCTCGAATTACCTTTAGCCGCACCATCGAAGTTAGCTTTGACCCATCCATTAGCGGAAAAGACCAGCGGACACCCTCTCTATCCTTTTTAACTTTTTTATGGGCGCAAGGAAAATCAAGACTTATATTCCATTCCTTGGCAACAATAAGATCATACGATGAATAGACCACTTTCTCAGAATTGGTAACCTTATGGGAGATAGCAGTGACATTTTCTTTCAGGAACCTGATAATTTTATCAAAAAAAAAGTCCACCGAAGCTTCTTTATCTCTATAAATTATGTTGTTGCATTCTTTCCAAAGACCCCAAGTGATATGAGGGAAAGAGAAATCCCATAAAAATTGGAGAATAGGATTTTGAGTCAGGGCTTTCCATTGAAGGAAGAAGTCTTCAATAGAGAGGGAAAAACCCATGAAAGTTGCCAATAACTGAACAGTGCACACATTATTAAAAATAGCCTTTTGCTTGATTTAATTTGCATTCTTGTTCATTCTTTTAAGCTTTTTGCAAACAATACTATGTTTTCAAACATTGCATATTTCTTAGGTTCTGCACTCATAATCATTTAATTAGTTCATTTAGTTGCATTTAGATCATCTCATTTAGTCTTAATAACACCATACATTGCATAATTTGAGTGACCTAGCTAGAATTTTTACTTTCTCCTTTTAGGTGAAAAACCCTAGAAGTGCTAGAAATGATTAGGGTGCCAAAAATCTACAGTTCATTTTGGTGAACCTGCATATTGAACATAATATCATTCTGATTTGAATTTCTACTTGCAACTTCAGACTTAAATGCCTTGTTATTTTGCATCATTGGGCTTCTTCAAATTGCATTAATGAAAGCATCATTTAGAGTTCATTATTGCATTTCATTTCATTAAATCATTATAAAACTCTACATTTTACTTTGGATATGCATTGTACAACTTCAAAACCTTTAGAAAACTCAAAAAAAAAAAAAAACACATAAAATACCTCCCCTTGGCTCTCATTCACCACCCTAGGTGAATTAGTCCCACTGCAATTTTTGAATCAAATTTTTCAAATTTCAATTTATTGCATTGCATTTTATTTTCTGTAGTTTCTTTTTCTGTATAGTTCAGTTATTTTATGTTTCTTTAGCATAAAATTGATTCTCTTTCATGGCATTTATGGATAGTTTTAGATTCTTTCAAATTTCCTTTTTAGTGTTTGTTCCTAGTTCCTTTAGATCAGCTTCATCGATACATAAAACACAAAAGTAGAAACATCAAACCAACCCTTCAAACAAATGATTCAAGTTAGAAATAACATCTCATCCAAGCCTCTTAGTAGTGATGATGTTGACAAGTTAGATGAAGTTCTTTAGGACTTCCTCTCACTCACTTTATCCTCTAATGCTTGCAATGAGAAACCTGAATTTCTTAACGATAAAGTCTCCCTCAAACCTTTTACTTGTGATGACTTTGATTTGTTAGATGAAGCCCTCCAAGATCTCGCATGAGTCATCCACTAAGGTTTTTTGTGACAAAAGCATGATAACGAACATTAACACCTCTAATGCTTCTCTTGAACAATCTAAACCAATTGATGATAACTCACCCCTCAAACCTTTTAGTTGTCATGATTTGGACTTGTTAGATGAGTCCCTATAGGACTTCATCTCACTCAAATCATCCCCCAAGGTTTGTTGTGAGAAATCTAAAACCAAGCATTTTAATTTCATTCAACATCAACTCATTCTTTACCCACCCTTGCATAAAATTCATCCCTCTACTTACCAACCTCAGTACACTCTTTACCCACCTAAAACTAATGTGTTGCTGCAATCTAGTAATGTTTTTGATAAAGGGTAAAAGGGGTTTTACAGGGACCCAAACCACAAAGTTTACAACATTAAAAATAGGAAACAAAAGTCCAACAAAAAACACCAGCTGCACAAAAGGTAAAGACTGGAGCAAGCAGTAGCCAACCGCAATAGACCAGAAAGGTCAAGCAAAAAGAGCCAATAAAGCAAACCACAAAAAACCGGCCGCAATTAACTTAGAGTCTTAAGGATAGACTCTGTCTCTGCCTCCAAGTTCTGCATGTCATGGACTCCCTTATTAAAAATTTGAATCATCTTTAGAGTAGGGGGAGCCTTTCTTTTCAGATTGGCTCTGGTTCTCTTTGAGATGCTAGCATCTATCTCCTGGCTTTTATCCTTGGTTTCATCTAGATCCACCACTAGAGACCCCTGATGGGCTGTATCTAACTTCTTATTCATAGCATTAATTATTATGGCATTGTGTCTGGCCATTCGATTGTTTCTCTTAGCAACAATTTTGATGGTGTTTTTCATTTTCTCAACCTCAATTTCAATATTTCTATTCATGTCAGCCTGGTATAGATTTTCTTTGCTTAGACCGAAATCTCTTCAATCCACATCTTTCTTTTCAATCGCAACAATCTTGGCTCCCAACTCTTCCAATTTACTTTGAAGGGCCCAATTTTTTATCTTTAGCTCATTAATTTCATTGAAAGTCCATTTCAAAAGTTTAAAATGGGTATCAACATTATTTTTAGCTAAATTCAGAACATCCACAGAGGGATCTCTACCTATGTTGAAACAAGTTTTGTCGAGGTCCGGAGTACTTGAGGAGCCGACTCTAGCGATTCTATCCAACGGGTTGACACTTGGCTTAGTATTGTTGGCACCAAATGCACCAGTTCGAGTTGATTTAGGGAATCTTGAATAGAACAAGGTTATTGTTATTATTGCTCATACATATAATACCCATAACAATCTGCAACCACAGAAACCAACCCTACCCTCTTTACCTTTACCCAATCTACTCCTCATTACCTCCCACACACTAAGGAGTATGATCTTGTTGAACATCTAAAAAATACTCCTGCCAAAGATTTGCCTTTGGGATTTACTTTAGAATTCACCAAATTACCACACTATTCTTCAAACAACCTTACAACAAATTATGACTCCTCCTAGTACCACTTTGAATGATGAGGCATCTCTAATCCATGAAATGAATCAAGTTAATCTTGACATTACTTTCCATCAACATGAGCTCCCTACTTTAGAGTTACATAAACAAAATGAAGTCTTTATGATCATTTATCAATTCAATCACATAGGTATCAAATGAACCCTCATTGATAATGGTTCTGCTCTTAATGTGTGTAGTGTGAATCTCCTTGATTGATTCCACATGTTGACAAGTCACAAATAATACCTGATTTCATATCCATTCGAGGATTTGACAATACAACAAAGCAACTGCTTGGTATAATTATTTTACCTATTATGGTTGGGGTCGCTACTTTGTAAACTCCTATTCATGTTATTCCTCATGATCTTTCATATAATTTTCTTTTATGAAGACCATGGATTCATGAGATGAATGCACTACCTTCGACACTTTATTGTATCATGAAATATGTCTATAACAACCAACAATATTTTCAACTCAAAATTCCAAACAATCCTCTCAAACCTCTATATCTTCCACTTTTGAAGAAAATGCAATATATACAACAAATTTTGATGAGATAGATTATCAATCCCCACCTAATCCGAAGGAAATGGAACAACTTTATGGAAAAGGCTATGAACTTGTGAAACAACTAGGATATATTGGAAATGGGTTTGGAAAACATGAAGGTATTTTTGTTCCTATTGAACAAAATACACAAGAGAGAAAAACTAGATTGGGCTATTCTTTTTCTAAAACGATAAAAGCTACTCAACGCCCATCTTTGAGCATCAACGCTATTACATTTCAACCAAAATATAAAATCACCCTCAAACATCCTGAATTGCTTGATATAAACTTACAATGCGTCATGGGTATGTTGACAGTGATGAAACTATGAAACAAATGTTAGGGTTTTATGATGATGCATCCTCTCCTACTCCCATGAAACACACTCCTCATGCTATGATTGTTACCCAACAAAACGACAATGATATCATTGAAGAACCCTATGATTCTAATTTTCCTAAACCTAATGCACTCCCTTTAGGAGATACTATTGATGTTCCAATGGACATTGATGATAAAGACAAATTTATTAAGATTGGGAAGTGCCTTGATGATGAAGAAATAGAAGATACTACAACTTTACTTCATGATTTTCCTAAACATTTTGCTTGGAAATATTCTAATATGCTAGGAATTGACCTGAAAATTGTGACACACAATATTTTCCTTACTGAAAATGCTAAACCCATTCATCAAAAGATAAGAAAAACACACCCTAACATAGCCTTGCATGTTAAAGTTGAGCTTGAAAAACTTCTTGATGCAAGCTTTATTCGACTTATTGATTGTTCTCCTTGGATCTCAAACATTATCGTTGTTGCAAAACCCGATTGTCATATTAGGATATGTATAGATTTTCACAACTTGAATAAAGCTTCTTTAAAAGACAACTTTCCACTCCCTAATATTGACATGATGGTGGATTCAAGCTACTTTGGAAATGCTGTGTGTCATTCATGGATATATTTTTCTAGTTATAATCAAATCATATTATTAACCCTCGAGATCAATTACAAAACATCCTTTTCAACGTTTGAGACATTTTGTCAGGTTGTGATGCCCTTTGGATTCAAGAATGTAAGTGTAACTTATCAATGAGCAATGACATTAATATTTCATGATTATATTCACAAAATTTTGGAAGGTTATGTTGATGATATCTTAGCTAAATCTTTAACACGACAAGGCAATGTAAATGTTCTCCAGAAAATCTTTGAAAGAATATGACAATATAATGTGCTTAAATTTGAAAAAGTGTCTCTTTGGCATAGATAAGCTTCGAGGGGTTTGTCATATCTCACATAAGTTGAGGTGGACATGAATAAAATTGATGCAATCATTAACATACCACCTCCTAGAAATATTTCTCAATTACACACATTACAAGGTCAAATTCAAGCTATCTGTCGTTTCATTGCATCTTTAGCCGATCGCACATTACCTTTCACACATCTTAAAAAGGGTATACAATTTTATTGGGATGAGGATTGCAAACATGATTTTGAGAGTTTAAAGGAATACCTTGCAACCCCGCCTATTTTACAACTGTTGTTCCTAATAGCCGTTTATGTTGTCCTAAACATGCATTACATGTTCTTGTAGCATTGTTGGCTCCAACAAGATGAAATAATGGAAAAATCATAATTTTATTACCCTCCAAATCAAGAGAAACTTTAAATTGGTTTGTGACTGGAATATTCATCAATTGAGAAACAATTTTTAGCTTCCATGTATTAAGCTACTAGTAAATTGTGACATTTTAAATGTTGAAATACAGTGACGAAATATGAATACATAGAAAGCATCTTTTCAGCAGCTTGAGACCTTTTTGGCCCACTTAGATAAGTGGGTGAGTAGCTGGGTATGTCTTGGGATCATCATGGAAAAATAGGCCCTTAAGTGGCAAAAATTCAAAAATTAGAGTTAGGAAACTTGGTGGGAAAATTTTTGAATAAAGTTATCCATATTATTTCAAAATATGTAACAATAGAAATTTGTAGAAAATTGAATGAAGTTTCTAAACTACTAGATTTGTTTCAAAAAAAAATCTATTTTGTGAAAATTTGAAATTTCAATCTGGTGATGCTTGAAATTCGGGGAAAAAATAAAGTAGGTGTATGTCGACCACCCTAACTAGAATAAAATGACTAATATATTTTTATAAGATTTTTGAGAGTATAAGTAGAGGACTCATGTCCCAATGTGATGCATATTTTTTTGTAATTTTTCCAATTAATTAATTAATTATGAATTTTTAACCTTAGCAATTGAAACTTTATGATATTCATTTTTTTATTTTTTAATCTATATTATGCAAGAAGCATAGAGATGTGATGCATGTTTTGGATTCAAAATATGTGATACCGTTTGAAAGCTAAAGATGATTTTCAATTAGCCTATCAATTAGGGCTTTAGTCATAATTCAAATAGAAAATGAATAATAATTATTTATTAAAATCAAAGTAACACATAATTTATATTGGTGGGAAGATGAGAATCTCCTTTAAAAACCCTTTTTCATTCGTCAATTTTTGGTAAAAAAGTCATCGACTACCCATCATATTGCCACTTTATGACCCATCATCATCCACGCACATACCCATGTTGTTAACTGAGTTTGAATTTAAGTTTATTTCACAAAAATCAATCAAAGGACAAGCCTTAACCAATCACTTAGTTGATGCTCCTCCTCTTGCTTTACCCAATCATGACTCCTTCCCTAATGACAATGTATTAACCACTGATATTAAAACATGGGAATTGTATTTTGATGGATCTAGTGTAGAATGGGTTTTGATGAGCTGGAGTGGTCTTAATTCCACCAGACAAACAACCTCTTCCCTTGTTCTATCGATTGAATTTCTTATGCACAAATAACACAACTAAGTATGAGGCATTAATCACAGGTTTGCGAGTTGCTTTAACAATGAATGCTAAACATATCAAGATCTTTGGTGATTTGCAATTAGTTATCAAACAAATCAATGGTACATATCAAACTAAACATAAGTTATTAAAATACAAGGATCTTACAATGAAACTATTAGAGAAATTTGAATCATTCACCATTGATAACATCCCACGAAAAGACAATCGACATGTGGATGCAATGGTGAGTGCTTCTCTTATATCCCCTCTCGATCCTTCAACAACATTCACTTTCATTATTCACCCCATGGGTATGTAATGCGGGATCATCGTAAAATCAGGGCCCTTAAGTGGCAAAATTTCAAAAAAAATCGAGTTAGGCAATTTGACATAAAAATTTGAATAAGTTATCTATATTATTTCAAAAATATGCTTGATAAAATATATATAAAATTGAATGTAGTTTCTAAACTACTAGGTTTGTTTAAAAAAAAAATCTATTTAGTTGGTGAAATTTCAATGCGATTAGTGCCAAATTTAGGGGGAAAAAATAAGTATAGGTGTCTATCTAACCACCCTAACCACAATAAAATGATAATATTTTTTTATAATATTTTAGATATAAGTAGAGGACTCATGCCCCGATGTGATGTATAATTTTTTGTAATTTTTTTCCAATTAAATAATTAATTATGAAATTTTTATTACAACTTTAAAAAAAATATAAAAACTTGTATGTCTGACCACCTTAACTTGGTAAAAAATTCATGAAATTCATTTTTTCTTATTTTAAACCTATAGTATGCAAAGCATAGAATGTGATGCATGTTTTGGATTCAAAAAATGTCATACCATTTAAAAGTTATATATATTTTTCAATCAGGACTTTTGATAAGTAATTTGAATAGAAAATGAATAATAGTTATTAAATTCAAAGTAAAGCATAATTTATATTGGTGGAAGAGAATCTTCTTTAAAACCCTTTTCATTTCATCAATTTTGGGTAAAAAAAAAGTCATCAGCCACATACCCATCATATTGCCACTTTTTGGCCCATCATGATCCTGCACATACCCCCATCATGAAACCTTCCATTGATACTTGATTAGAATCGACATTTTAGCTACCACTCAACATAACTTGTGTGAATGTTATGGCACACTTTACCATTATTTGAAAGATGGTAGTGTTCCTGAGCCCACAACGACAAACACTAGAAAACATTTACATAAACTAGCAGCTAAATATGTGATTATTGCTGATGTCTAGTATAGAAGATGATCCTTTAATGGTCTCTTACTAAGATCTCTTAAAGATTCTCAAATCCCTATAGCCCTTGAGCAAGCTCATGCTAGTGCCTATGGCTGTCATTTTGGAGGATAGTCGTTAGTGGAAAATATTATCTGTATGGGTTATTATTAGCAACATATCGAGAAATATTGTTTCACTTACATTAAATGATGTCACAGATGTCAAGAGCATAGAAATTTGATTCATGCTCCTGCTTCTAAGCTCCGTGCCCAAGTTCCCATTTGGTCATTCTCAGTGTGAGGAATGGATCTCATTGGGAAAATTTCACCTCCCTCTTCCATAAGACATACGTTCATCCTCACCACAAAAAACTATTTCATGAAGCGGGTGGAAGCTATTCCTCTCCATTCTACGACTGTTGAAGTAATTTGTCATTTCATATTGGAACACATAATTGCTTGCTTTGGACTCCCTTCCACAATTTTTTCAGACAATGGAACTTCATTTAAGAATAATGAAGTTAAGAAATTTCTTGAAACGTTCAACATCCGACATTGTTTTTCCACACCATATTATCCACAATCTAATGGACAAGCTGAAAACACTAATAAGAGTCTAGAACATATTCTAAAGAAAACTATTAACAAACATCATAAGGATTGGAATACATAATTACATTATGTGCTTTGGGCTTATAGAACGAGTGTTAGATTATTAATAGGAACTACACCTTATACCCTTGTTTATGGCACCAATACGATCATGCCCTTGGAGTTAGAAATTCCTACATTACGAATTGCTCTCCAAGACCTTATTGATGATGCAACCTATAAAGAAAAATGCTTGCATCAACTCAAGATGCTTGACCAAAAGTGCATTAACACTCTTGAGCATCTCCAAGCTTATATAAAAAAATTACAATGAAAACATAGCTCACATGTCATTCCTCGAATGATTCGTAAGGGTGATTTTGTCCTTTCTGAGAATCAACGTAATACTCACACTGATAATGAAGACAAAGATAAATTCATCCCTAATTGGTTAGGACCTTACATAGTTGATACTAGTTACAGGTTTGGTGCTTACAACTTAATAGAGCTTGATAGAACACCCCTTAAGGAACCTATTAATGTTGTGCATCTATGTCGGTATTACCTCTAACCTCTTTGAATAGTATGATTGTTAAAGAAGTGTTGTTTTAAGTTGTTTGATGCCAATCTAAATAACTTTCATATTGCTTCATTCTTGACAACTAATTTTTTGTTTGTCTTGAGTACTAAGGTAATTATTTAAAGCACATTTTATAGTTACTTTAGGATTCATACTATTTACCTTCATCTTATGTTAAGTTAGATCCTTATATGAGTTATAGGAGTATTTAATTTAACATATTCTATAATCAACAATGTTGTATCTACAATAAAATTGAAATATGTTTTACACTAGATCACATTCATCATGATCATGTAGGAATTGATTAAATACTTTTATCATAACTCATTTAATTAATCAAATCACATTTAACATCCACACAAAGAGACACATCATAATGACATCGAATGTGCATGTCTACATATATATAAAAAAGTTTTATGTACATATCAATATCTTATACAAAGTCATAACGGCATGTGAAAACTCGAACCCTCAAGCTCTAGTGCTTGTGAGTCAGTCCCTAGATGTCGTGAGACAGTCGTGTGTGACCGTGACTATGAGCTACCAAATCTGAGTGTGAAATCCAAACCCTATACTCAACCAATGGCCACAAGCCACTCCTGTGCCATCTGATCCCTCTCTCCTCGTGTTTGTACTAGCTCTACATGCAGTCTCTCGACCTTTGTTGAGGTCTGTGATGTCTATCCTGCACTCTTAGTTCAACAAAGTCATCTCCTCACATTATCGTATATTTCCAATAACCTCACAAAAGGTCTGAGCGACTCTGGCTCCTCCTCCATAATTGGTGGGGGCACATAGTCATGATCCATCTCCTCCTCATCAATGGATGCAGGCACTATCTTTGTGGTAGCCTGACAATAGAATTCTCTCCAGTCTCTCATCACTCCTACAAGATAAATAATGTACACAATAATTAAACATCATCATGATATATATATATAAACAAAGCATAAAATACTAAAGTAAATGCATAAAATAAAATGTCATCACCTATGTCTCTATTTGGATGAGGATTCTCCACCTCATCCTCTCTAGGGGGAATCTAGGATATGCTAGCCTCTCTCTGACTTTGGGTGTTGATGTTTTTTGTAGCTACTGCACAAGATCTGGTCTTGTAAGTGTGTGAGGACTCTCCATGTTTGTACCGATCCTCAATAGCTACCTCCTCACCCTCACTAAGGGGTGGCTCCTCGTAATAATCATCCTCCTCATAATCCTCCTCCTCCGCATCTTCTCCTCCATCCTAGTCCTCATAGTCAAGATCAACATTAGACTAGTATTCATCATCAATCACATCAGTAAAAATATTTGTTGGCCTCTACTATACCTCCTCTACTCTATCCTCTAGCTCATCCCCCTCATCTGGTGTTGGTCCTACATCACCTATAGGGAAATCCATGGGGAACACAGGAGTTGGTCATGCATATGACCACCATTCCTCATGCTCATCTATGTTGCCAACATCATCAGCGTCGAACACTCGTGGCTAATCATGATTTGAATCATCAGAATCACTCTCACGAACATGATCTATTGTAAGTTTAATAGTATCACCTGGCCTCCAAGCATTCCACACTGATCATCTAATGAAGGGGCATTCCTTCAGTGGTGTCTACACCTGTCCAAACTATCACATGACTCATCCATAGTAGAAAGTTCATACAACATAGTCATGTCTCCTAGCTAGATACCTATCCATCTACATCCTCCTTAGCTATCCTATGGGATCTGCCCACTATAGAGTGAGTAGATAAGGTCTCCATAAGATCTCATCCTCCTCCAACTAGTCAAACCTCACCGTCCAAAAGTGTAAATCCATGTACTACCACAAGCATCGTAAAGGATAGTTGAATTCTCATGGATATCCTACAACTATAACACAAGGGAATTTGACAAGCCTGGTGCATGTGATATGCTCAAGGAACCACACCTGTAGAAGCGTAAAATGCACCATACTGTCAATCTCTCAAAATAAAAACCAACCAAGATCATAATATAAGTGTGCTAAAATGCAATGGCCCCTAGCATACATTGTCCTCTTCTCATACATCTCTCAAATCAAATGTACCAGTCCTTTGTCTAAGTGTGTTGCTCGTCCATCTAGATTGAGAACCAAAGCCACTTTGTGCATCATAATCCTTCTAACAATCAAAGCTTATGAATATAGAAGCATGGGGAGCTCAATTCATGCTCTAACCCGCTCGTCATGAATAGGTCCATCTAAACAATACTGCATGTCCCTTTTCTTCTCTCAGAATGACCGATCCCCTTGGAAGTATACCCACTCTCCCCAAATAGGAACTCAAAGAATATGGTATACATCCTTGAGAGTGATGGTCATCTCCTTGGTGGGAAGATGAAATGTACAGGTATCAGTATCCCAACGCTCACACAAGGCCATAAGCATGGTGTCATGGTATCTCATCGGTGGCATAAGATATTCCCAATAGATACCTACTGATTATAAATGCTTTGTCTCTATTGCCAATAGCACTAAGGCATGATTTATAAGAAGCATGAGCTTCCTTCCCCCTTACCGTTGTTGCGACCAGGTGGGGACCTATCAAAATCATCAAAAAATGATCTAAAATCCATCTAATTTCTTCAATTTTCACATATTTCATCATGCAAGTGTGCTAAAGTAAATCTAGT
>VDFB02033373.1:0-22396 GCA_007258455.2 Sequoia sempervirens
TATTTATATTTTTAGAAACCTCATGTTTAGCAAAATAATGTTATGTTTGCACTTTAAGTTATGAATAATTGTGCTTTATTATAAAGTGCAAAATAATAAAATAATAAAATAAAATAAAATAATATTCCTTCTAGAAGGTGACTTGGGAAAGTTCTAGAAGGAGGCCGACCTCTTGAGGAAAAAGTATAAATTAACATCATGGGCTTCATTCTCATCATCCAGATTTGTTGTTGCTGATGTTGATGTTTGATGGTTGTGGAGCCTAGGGTTTCTGCAGATTGTTCTTGTCATAGGAAACGAAAACTTCCTATTGATAGCAATTTTGAGGGTGTGAAATATCACTTGAATTATTGCAGCTGGGAGAAAGTTACTTCAGACTTTCATTTGTGCTTCATTGCAAAAAACTTAGTGGCCTTTGGCCAAGTTTTTGGTATAGGACGAATTGGAGCATCATTGGAGGATATTTTGGCATCTTCATTCTTCATTGTTTGCACATTTTGAGGGATGAATTCATTGTTGGAGAATTCTGATTGAAAGATCAGAATTTGCAGTCATATATCAGCTCCTTAGAGAAATTCGAATTTATTCATGGAGGCTTTATATGGTGTTGATTTCTCTTGAGGAGGGAGGTGCTTGAATGTAGAGGATTAGGCGACTTAGTTGGGAGCATAAGGAGGTCAAAAATCATTGGAGATTATTTAATATTGCAAATCAGACCAAAATAGGGGCGAATTGGGCTGGGAAGCACAAATAAATTCATAAAAAATCATACACTTGCTTTTGGCTTATGGGTATTGGAGCAATCGATTTCTAGAGGATGGACAATGATGTTTGGTGATTGAAATTAGAGGTTGCAACTGCTATTATTTTATTTTTGAAGTCTCAAATATCCAGCAGGGGCGGCTAGGGCTGAGACATCATCCATCACTCATAAGGTGCTCTCTCCTTTGTTCTTGTTTGCTACTTCATCTCCAATCCAAGGCGACTTCATACTGATTTCCATGTACATTTTGATAGTTGCATTGATCATATGATATCATTAGTATTATTTGTTGTAGATGTACATTTGTTTCAGACTTTGCATTGTACTTGTTTGATGAACACAAGCCAAGAGTATTGGCGTCTACATATGCTGTATTGGAGATTGCATATAATAAAGGAGTAATAAGTTGCAGGTCTATTATTTGAAGATATGTCCATGTTCATGAAGATAGAAGTTTGCATGCCAAGTGTTTGGCAAAATGCCAATAGGCTAGATGTTATTATCAGCATTTAGGTTGCATACCAACTGTTTGTTAAAATTACCAGTTGGTTGTAGGTGTTTATTTCTCATGATTAGATCATATATATGCATTGAATATTGTCAAAGTAAGTTGTAAATTCATGTTAGAACATTGTTTAGTCAATTTAGAGTCATTTGTAAGCATTCTCATTGATGCTAATTGAAGAAAAGAGCCATTAAGGCAAACTGAAATGTTATATCAGTCATATGACCCTTGTATGCAAAGTGTTTGACAAATTCCTTGACCTTCAATCAGATTTTGAGCAGGGTCATTACATTTAGTAGGGTTCTATTCTTTGTATTTTTATTTTTGTGGCAAAAACATTTCTAAAAATTAGATTTATTTTGACTAGATGAATTTTTTTTAGGAATTACAATCTAGTGATGAGCATATTATTCATATACATATACTTTGTTGCTTCATAAATTATTTTTTGATCTTTGCAGGAGTTTTGTTGTTATTATTATATCTGAGTTCTTTTTTTTTGTTTTAATCTAACCCTCTAATATTAGTGATCAATTATCTTGTTAGGGTTTTGCTTTATTGTTGGTTTTGTTAATGTGCAGAAAAATAAACTCTTCAACAGGAAAATTGGATCAAGTGGACAAAAATATGAAGCTAAAGAAAATATAGGTGCACACTTTCCAGCTCATATCTTTATCTTAATATTTTTTACAACATCACATTTCAATTTGGATCTAAAAAGAAAAAGTGTCTTCTTAAAATCACACTTTTAATTTGGACTTAAAAAGGACAATTATTTACATTGCCTAGTGATCTTGTTTATGCTTGGAGGTGTGTATTTTTTCCCTCGCATCTCCATATGATCTTGGAAGTCAAAAGCACTCTTCAACACTCTCATTTTCACATCACACATTTCAATTTCTAAGGTTAATGAACATTTATTGTGTGATCAAATACATGTGTATGATCTCTCCTCGTATTATCATATGATGATGAAAATCAAAAGCATTATTTGCATCACTTTTGTGTAACCTTTTTAGGGGTCCTGCCTAGAGAAGTGATCACTCTAAGGACAACCTCAACTCTAGCATTCTAACGGAGTATAAATAGTGGGGGGTGAATTGAAAGACACACCTCTTGGAAGTGAATCTTGTCAATCTTGGTTAAGCCTCAAATAAATTTATACCTTTGGGAAGTGAAGGTGGAGTGTGGGTTACCCTCTCCTCTTGGTTGTCTAGAATTTTTATACTTTCAAATTCACAGAGTTTGGCCTCACATACCTTCAAGGTATATAAAGGACATCCCTAGATCCTTGTGCATCCTAGTTTAAGACCATTAGCTAATCTACCCACTTGAATAATTGTTAGGTTGTTCTTGTGCTTGGAAGTGTCTTCTTATCATAATCATTTACATTATATCTTGCATCAAATCTTGTCTTCATGTGTGAATGTGTATTCAAGATCTAAATCTTAATCAAGAAAGAAAAACCATAAACCTATCTAAAACCATAGATCAAGATGAGCCTAACATATCCTCCATCTTCCATCTCATACCTCAAGATCTTTTTCAATTTCTCCTTTCCAACTACTTTAAAAATCACATATAATCCATGATCATGTGTCCCATAAGTAGATTCCAAGATATCCTAAACACCATCCAAGCCACCATTGAAACTTATACCCAAGTCAGGTTACCCTCCATGTCATCCTTTCCTTCCATTGACAAGGGAAACCAAAATGTCTTTCATGTTCAACCAACACCCATCCATAATCATATCTCATGCACTTCACATCCTATTCAACCCATCATCAAGTCAAATAGGGCCATTAAAATATCACCAAAGACAACCAAAAGTTACCCTCCAAGGAGCACCAAAAGTCACCCTCAAAGGAATGCAAGAACCCATGCAAAATCCTATTTCACAAAATTTTAGTCCTAGTCTTCTAGTTCCACCCACTTCCACCTCATCCATCCCATCCACCTCATTCATTTCATGTTTTCCACCTTCATAGCACCTATACAAATTCAACCATGTCACTCACTTGACCTCGTTGATCTAAACCATGACATCATAGATCCCTCTTTATGTTGAAAGATCAAAGTACTCCCTCCCATGATTCCATTCTATCTCATGACCCTATTCAATCTGATAATCCAAGTCTCTCAACTCCATGTCGTAATCCTAGTCCATAAACTCCATTGCATAATCCTATACCATCTCATAATTCTACCATATCTAACCCATTTTATGATCTCAACATATCCACCTCATATAATGATCCAATCATACTACTTACATGGCATGTTCCTAGTCCATCACAATAACAAATCTTTCCATCCATTACCTCTAAATACCCCCAAGGTACAAGCATTTCCCCTATATCACATGATAATCCTAATCCTTCACAAGATCCCATTCATGAACCACAAACATATAAGCTTGGTTCATCCACCTTTAGAGAAGTTGGTTTTCTCCTAGAATACCACATGCCTTCCACATCCAACACCCCTCAAGATGGTCTTTCATCTTTTTTCACAAATGACGAGTATCCCATGGGTAAGAAGATTCTTCAAAAGATGAATTATCAAGGAAAAGGGTTGGGCCTTTATGAGCAAGGTTTACTTGAACACCCTAATATTAAAACACATATAAATTATTATGGCCTTGGCTACATATCTCCTTCTCAAGATGTTGGTAGCTCTTTCAAACCCAAAAGGCCTCCGTTTAGATCAAGACGTCCACCTCTTCCATCATCTTTACCATCTATTCTAGGATCTCATCCATCTCAGGCCCATCTATTCCTAATGCATAGATCCTTACATGTATTTTCAAGAACAACAAAGGAACATACCCTTGAATTCCTTTCAACACCTTCCACTTCAATATCTTCTAGTTTCATATAATCCCTCTATGGCCTCTCCAAGCATTTGGGATACCAAATAAGAAATGTATAAATCCAAGAATCCACAAAAACCTGTAGATCATCATGTCTCACTAAAAAGATATGCCAAAACAAAGAAAAATATACTCCAAAATAAAAATAAAAAAACATATCCAAGAAAATGAAAAAGCCAATTAAGAAAAGAAAAAAAAGCTATAAATAAAAATCAAAAGTGAAAACAATGTGAGTTCCAAAGAAAGCAAAACAATCCATGCATTCAAATGAAAAATCCAAATTGGTATCCCAACTTGCTAATCCAAAAGATTTCATTATTACACCATCATCCAGTCCTCCATCTAAGTATACTCCATCTCATAAGTCAATCATAAGTATTCCATCATCCTCAAAATATGTTTTGGGTCCTTACATTCCCAAATTTATTATTCCAACCTCCCATTTTCAATCCTTCAACTTTCACCACCCTTCAAGATGTGTGTCAATGTTGTTCTTGCTCACATTCCCTCATAATGACTCCATTCCATACTTCCATACCTTTAATCCAATCCTTTGTATGAATCCTTAACTCCCTTCTCCCTACTCTTATCCATTCCATTTCCTTTACCAATTTTCCTACCAACATCTTTGAGTGGGAATATGTTTTTGATAAGGAAAAGCGGATTTTGAAGGGATCCAAAAACCCTTTACAAAGTCAAAAAGCTGCAAGAAAGACTAAACCTAAAGATCCCACAGCCCAAAAAAACAAAATGTTGACAATAGAAATTAACAATGAGACTCATCAGCAACCCTAAAGCAAAACATCAGCAACAAGGTTGAACAAGCAAAAGAAACAACACAGCTACAACATCTTTTCTAGAACATTGACCGAGGCCAAATTTTCTTCAATGACCCCCTCGTGCATCTCCATAACATACTTGAGCTCCTCAAATGAAATAGCAACCCACTTCTTGGTCTTGCTCCTTGTTCTCAAACACGGGCCAACATCCACATCCTTTTCCGCAATTGGAGTAGGATCCTCATTATTCTCCACTAAATTCGAGCAATTCACATCCTTCATAGCCTTCTCAATATCACCCAACTCTAGGGGTTTACCATTCCATTTCAAGGATTTTTCATTTAAAATAGTAAGGCCCTTAGCAGTCGATTTTAGGGAATTATTGCTAATGTTCATCACAGTCTTCAAATCATCAGACAACTTACTAATTTTGTCCTTAATTTTAACTAATTTATCCTCAAAAGTCTTATTGACCACCAATTCCAAAGAAGAAATCCTCTCCTCATGAGTAACTCCAAGGTGATCAACATCTACAACAAGTTTATCAAGCATAACATTCATGGTTTTGACCTTACCTTTAATTGCCCATTCCTTCTAGTTACTATGCACCAGCGCCACACAAACATCTTGCCAATTCTTCACCTAGACATTGAGCTCCTTAACTTTCAAGAAAAACCATTTAACCAGAGAAAGAAACTTACGAGTTCCATCCTTAGCCATCCTACAGAACATGCCCATGTTAACCTCATCCCAATTAATAGGAGGCATAGCTTTAGAGTCAAATTTCTGAATAGGGTCCTCCTGAGGCTCCTCATTATCCTCCTTTTCATTCTCAATAGGGGAATCCTCAACTTCAATCACCTCAACTTTAACCCGATGCTTATCCGACATATTCGGCAGGTCTGCCAATACTTCCAACTGCTCTGCCTTCACAACACTCCCTTTAACCTGCATAGTGCCAATAGGAGAATCTAGAGGAACCTGGTTATGTTCAACCCCCTTTGAAAACTCAAAACCCTCAATCCCGTGAACATTAATCTCCATAGGCTGCATGAACTCAGGGAGGTCTTTATCGATGCCATGACTATCCTCCACACTAAGGGAGCTCTCCACAACTCCCACCTTACCAGGGCCCGGAGAAGGATTTTCCCCAGAAGCACCCACCATACCAGGGCCTGGAGAAGGCTTTTCACTAGAAACAGGTGAATCCTCCACAAAATTAGACATCTCTACCTTCCTCTTGATAGAATACTTTTTCTTTCCTAGGACACTTTTATTTCCCTTCGCTCTCTTCTTCCCAGATGACACCATAACTTCCTTCAACTCAAAATCCATTTCATATCCCTTGGACCAGGATTCAAAAGCTTTAGAACCCTCCTTAGACTCACCATCCTCAACTGGAATCTCCTCAAAACCTGAATCCTCATCATCAAAATTTCCTTCCCATTCCACTGCAGAATCACCAGTCTCATAGCCAGAATTTCTAACACCCTTTTTGTTGGCCAGAGTCTTAGGAGAAACAGGGATCAACTTCAACTTTATGTGAACAAACATGAGATTCATAAGGCCTTCATGGAGAATAGCCTTCTTGGGGTTCTTCCGATGATCCTCAATACTATTCTCCATAAACAACAAAAGATAAAAAGGAAATGAAACCAACACTTTGTGGTAGAAATGATTCAAAAGCATGAAATGGTAGCTATAAACAAAAAAAAGCGTACCCTCCAATGTGAAGTAATGCGTAATTGCCAAAGCTAGATCCCTCCAAAGCAACTTGAGAGACTTGTGGGCATACCCACCACTCCCAACTTCCCTGAGCTTCTTCTTCTCATCACATTTAAAGAAATTAGCAAAGGATTTCTTAGCCGCACCTCTGTCTCTGTAGAATTTCCTTCTAGTTGAAGGAAGCCCAGTCACCTCTGCCACAAAATCCTCATCAATATTAGACTCCACCCCTTTGTAATGCAGAATCCTACTGCTCCACCCTTTAATGAAAACCTCTATCGCTTCAGGGTCCGAACCTTGCAGCTTTAGCGAATAAGGGCTAACCCCACCCTTTTCTAGATGCTCCCGCATAGTTTCATTACTTTGGAACTCCTCACAAGAGCTTGGATCCACTCTACAATGAGCTCCTCCCATGGCGACATGCAACAAACAATAAACAACTAGCGCCTTAATTTTCTGCAAAGACAAAATTAGGCAGACTAACCACAAAACAATGCAAATAAGACCCACAAAGCGTGTGAGCTTGCCATACCAAGCACTGCCAACCCTACGAAACTAGGCCATAATATCACAGAAAACTAAAAGGCAATTATTAGAAGAGCTGGGCCAAGGCTTAACGTGCAAAAGCCAACTCAAAACAATAACAAAGAGACTTTCCCTCATCTTGACCACCTTAATAACATGACACCTGGTCATTATTGGAAATAATCTTAAGGTTAAGTGGCAAGGATTCAAAATCATCCCAATTATTTTGAGCCACCACTCCCAAATTAGCTAACCCATCAGCGAACAAGTTAGCTTCCCTAAACACATGTGAAATTCTAATCTCATCAAAAGAATTAATGATGGAAAGTGAACCATTAATGAGACGGGCAATAGACCAAGAAGGCAGATAATTTAGCATAAGACACTTTATAATATTAAGAGAATCCCCCTCAAGCCAAAGTTTGGAGACCCCAATTTTTTTTTCCAAAACGAGGCCATGATAGGCTACTGCTGTGAGTGGGATTATGTTAGCCATGGTCTATATGAAACAATTAGTCAATGGGGTACTATCTTTTGCAAAGATACACTTGAGTCCTCCATTCATATCTATACACCTTCATTAGCATCCATCTCCATGAGCCTCCATTTCCATGAGCTTTCATATCCATTCGTATCCACTAGCTTTTAAATCCATCCATCTACCTTTGCGTGTACACTTGGGGGAAATCCTTTTCCATTCATATGATACATTATCCTATTTTCACTTAGTCATCATATTCCTTTATTTATATTTCATGCTATCTCATTTATCCATTCACCTTCCTTTGATCTTGCATAAAGTATTGGGGAAAAATAATAAGAACAAGTATCTAATGCATGCTTTAAGCCATGTGTCTCTTCCATCCTCCATATCACTTGTCCTCCATCTCATGTTTCCTTTCATATCCATTTATCTTTCATATCCATGTCATGTCCTTATCACTTTTCATACTTATCCTTTTCCATACCTCTTAGTATGGGGGCATGCTATTACTTGACATGTGATCTTTGGAGTCCTCCATAGGTCCTCTATTTATCCTTTATCTTTGACCAAACATTTTGGGTTCCCTCCACCCATAGCATTCCATATCTCGATCCATCTATATTCATCCTCCATCTAAGGTGTATCCTTACATGTCCTATCATTAACCCATATTTTAGATCTCCATACAATATCATTGATCAATGTCCATCCATATCTCCTTTGGTTTTCAACTTGACTAAGAAATAAGATCTCGTTTATCATTATCATATACATTTTTTATTTATCATTTTGTTATTATTGTTATAAGCAAGACATTTAAACAAAGCATAATCTCTTTAACATTGTAAAACATTGAGCTTTAATGAACATCATGAGAAAAGGATTCTTGTTAAATCAAGATAACATCTAACATATCTTGAGCCAAATATTTAGTAATTTATCACAATCAAAACAGTCAACCAAACAATCAAACTATTGTGTATTGACGGATACATCTTTCCTATTTAGACACTTACCTTCAAATAATCAAAAACTTGATCATATCTTTTGGCACAAGGTATTTAGGTTGTTATCTTGTTCAACATGCTATCTTTTTTCTCATTGATCCTTATCATGTGCATTATCATTTGCATTTTTCATTATCATGATCTTGCATGTTTATCATTAGCATTTTGCATGCATGAGAGCTTGTGATTTATCTTAAGTCTGGTCTCTTGTCATGGTCATCATTCTTATCTTTTTATATCTTTTATTTTCTTGTCACATTATGAGGAAGCTTGAAGATCTCTACACCATATTCTGTATGAAGGAGAGTGAGGAGTGGGGCATGAGTCTTTCTTATGTGTGTATATCGAGTTAGTCCACCCGACCATGATTATAAAAAGCATAACCAATAACAAAGAGGGATTCATTTCACTCTATGGTGAAACAAATGACCACTTCATAGCCTTTACACTCCATTTATTTCCATAGCCAACCTTCCATATCCTTTCCTCCCACATCGAATCCATTTCATAAGATATTTATATGCTTTGATTACATCTAATCAATGTGTTGCATTCCTTTCTTCTTTGCATCCACCCAGGTCATTAATATTTTAGAATCTTGCATATCATTTCTTTCATGAGCTTGACCCAATATTTATCTTTTTGGGCCAATCTCCCAAGAGGGCATCCATAGCTCTTTTTCCTCATTTGGGGCATCTTTCATTTTCATTGATACAATGCAACTTGCCTGTGACATTATATCAAAGAAGGAAAAAATGTAGACACCTAAAATTGTCCATGCATTTTCATATAGATCTACACTTGCATATTTCTTCTATTTCTTATTAATTAAATAATTTTATTATTTAATTATTCCCCTTTCATAGGTCCCATTTTCTTGTAATAATTAAATAATCTTATTATTTAATTATTTCCACACTTCCTCTCCCATAATTTTAAATAATTTTCACAATTATTTAATTACCTAACACTCCTCTCTCCTAAATTAAACAAATATTTAATTTATTTAATTTTTCCACCTTTCTTCTTAAATAAATAAAATAAATATTTTATTTATTTCTTCAATGTCGGCCACTAAAATTAAATACATTTATTTAATTTTAGCTTCTTGGTCCATGTCTTTTCTCTCTCATTAATCCTCCACCCTTGATTAAATCACTTTCTAATTTAATCTCCACCTTTGATTTCTTTCAAGCAAAGCATATAAATAAATCTCTCATCTAAGCCATTTAGACATCACATCTCATTATCTCGCCTACATGCTACCATTTTCGTTCTAGCACTCTTATCTATCACATCTCTACCATTTTCTATCTAGACCTCAAGCATACATTCATCTATCATATCAAGATTCACACCATGTCATATCAAGATCAAGATCAAGGCAATATCAAGGTTATACAATCAAAGTCTGAAGGAAACAACCATATAAAGAGTCCATGCTCAAGGTGAGTTTGTTTCATTTCATGCATGTATTATCTTCTAGATCTCAGACACAATTGAGATTTGATGTTGAACGTGGATTGGATGTAGTGCTTCCTTTGTTATCTCTTTTCTGCATCATACACACATAGAAGCTCAAATTTTTAAATATCTAGTACATATTATATTATGAAATATATATTGAAGGTACAAATAGAGTAAAAATAGAAAATATGCACACTCAACTTCAATAGATCCAAAACCAAAGGGAGGTAATCAAAGCATAGATTAAGTAGTTTTGAGAGGAGGTTAGCTTGAGACTTGCTCATTTTAATGGATTACTCATAGATGCAAAGAAATTGACCATTGTAATTGATGTAGAAAGAGCCTTACTTCAAACTAATAGTCAAATTTAAGTACTCTAGTAGTCAAGATTCATTAGGACACAACCTGCCAAAAAACCAAAGAGATATACAAGAATATTTTTCCAACAAACAATTGAGCTACTTTTCCAATTTTGGATCTTGAAACAAGTTAAGAAAATTCATGTATTGAGGATAAGACACCATTTCAAATGAGGGGATGATGTTAGCAGGTAAAAAAGAGAAGTAATTGTACCTATAGACCACCGCATCTTATTGCAAGAGGAATTTAAAGCTTCGGGTTAACTCCCACATAAGCTAAGTGGCATAATTATCACAAAGGACATGTCCCTAATTTGTAATAGCATATGTATAATACATATAGAATAAAAAGAGAGGAGAACAGTGAGATAAGGACAATACTATAAGGGTAAATTAGAAATATCTATATAAGATAAGAACATGAAGATGCGATATTATGATCTATTCAACAATGAATGAAATATCTACTAATTATTGATACATTATTATGATGAATGGATGAGTGCGAGTTAAACACACACTTCTATAAATAGCCTCTTATCTTACAAAATTATAATATTTTCTATCACATAAGATTTAACTATTCTTTTATTATAAATTTTGGGGAATAAATGCACCACACATCTGGGCATAAAACTTTGATCTATGACCCATACTTCTTATCAACAGTGGGAGATTTATGATGTATATTCACTCTTGACATTCTTGCTAATGAAGGATCAAGTACATTCACATTTATGATATTTATAATAATGAAGAAATTCATATTTCTTACACCCACTGGTGTTTCAATCATAGGCATACCAAAGTCATACCTATCATTCCTCCTATTGTACCTCAATATTTCATCACTTGAATCATCAAATACATATGAAAATTGGTATTTTAACTCAAGAAAACTATCTCTTCTTGAAGTACTAACATCAATACTTGATGGGCCACTAGTGGCATAGTGTGATGGTTAAGTTGTGGTGTTGTTGTTATTTCCATCAAAGTTGAAACCCCATTGGGGTGTTATTGTTGAGGGTTTATATTGGGGATGACTTCCCCAATTTGTGACCTGACTAATTCATAGCTCTGATTCAAAAGTGTTTACCACTTTGAAAAATGAAAAACATCAATACTTGATGGAATAGGTCCAATAGACTTACCTTTACTTGGGACCTTCTATGTTGCTTGTTAACTTCCTAGTCGTGCTATTGTATCTTTAAGTTCATGAGAATCTTATGAATGACTTCCCCTCTCCATGCTTGAATTTCTTTCCTTGCATGTTGGTTTTGAGTTAAGTCCAAAAATAGTCAATACTCCTCAAACAAGGAGAAATAACTTTTTTTATCAATAAATCTTATAAAAATGACAACCAAGGACCACTTCTCCTTGCTACACCGTGATTGTTAATTAACCAAGGTCTTCAAATTGAATTTTAAATTAAATCATTCCTAGTAATGATTTCATTTGTTGGGTCTCAAAATTACTTCTCACAATTTTAGTAGGATTTATCTTGCTCAAGGGCATGCATATGTTGTTCTTGAGGGTGGCCAAATATTCTCATCAATAAAGGGTGAGAGATAATTTGATAATTATTGAGATTGGATAAAATGCCCTTCACTTTGGGCTCAACTAGACCTAAGAGGGTGTTCCTAGAGGTGACCTTGAATAAGTTTTTTGTTACAAACAAAGATATGCGTGTGATAAACAATTTGTAGCAGTACCTAATTACTAGTTTTTATGCAAAAAATTATTGCTAGACCAAAATAAACCTACTACTACAACCTTTATTAAGCTAATAAAAATATGCAATTCATGATTCTCTCAAGATGAACACAAAGACAAGAAAATGATGAAAGGTAGATGACACAAAGATAATACAAACCTACAATACCTTTTACCTCAAATCACCTTATTTCTTAGATAGTGTGAAAGTAAAGTGCACCCTAGCTCCACTTGATTTTCTCTCTCAAATAGTTGTTTGTTTTCTTATGAATGAGGATCTATCAATAATAAACTAACATAATTTTAGTAAGATGAGGGATTAATGACAACAAAATGATAACATGTACTTGATAAAAAAGACTTGGTGAAAATTAAGGGCGGGGGCTTCTATTTATAGATTCATGATGTGAGGAATGGAGGGCTAGGATGGTGTCAAAAGATCAAGGATTTAGATTAGAAGAGGAATCCCAATCAAAGGAAGTGGAAAAGTGTCATGAGAGTGTTCAATGATAAGAATGGACACTGAATAGATATTAAACAATGAAATAGGATATTGTTAGAGTTATCATAAATTAGCTAATAATTAGTTAATTAATTATTAGTTTAATTTATTCTCATGCACTTAAGCTAAACTTAGGAGTGCTTTTTTTATGTTAACTTAAGTGAGCTATTATTAGATAATTATGTCTCGTTGCATGAGATGTTAACACTTGTTATGATCTAATCCCTTTATCATTCAAGGTTGCTCCTAAATAGTACTCAACCCTCATTATATTATCAATGCCTTTGATAAAACTCTCAACCTTTGAGGACTCTTGTTTTCCTTGAAGATTATTGAGGTTCATTTTGTAGCTTTTTCTTGTTAATAATATTGCATATTATTCTTTTCAGCTCTCTTGTGTGTAAGGTGTCTTTGTTCATTGTTTGATCTTATAGTTCATGTTTTTCACAATTCTAACATGGTATCAAAGCATGGATTTAGTGAACCCCTTCTTGATTTCTGAGTTTTTCTTCAACCAGGGTTATAGGGTTTCAGATATAGATTTTCCATTGCTTTTTTTGCAATTTTTGGAGGTGGGTGATTTTTAGGTGCATTTTGGCATGAAAAGGACCTCACTGTTGGATTTAGGAGGTTGATTCAATGAATTTTGACTATAAATTTGCTCAATTTGGCCTTCACAAGCTTCTAAGGCAAAACAAATTCCTTAGAGGTCGTATGGCTCTTGTACGACCCCTTTGGCACAAAAATAACTTATAAGCTTTTTTTTAAGTGTTGCACTTTACATAGCGCTCAACCAAATAGTCCACTGATGGCAGGAGGTCATCTAGCAACCCATAAAATATTTTTCCACTAGTTTTAAATTTTTTCAGCTACTTGTGTTTTTTGGTTGACAACATCTTTTTTTGATCAACTTGTTTTTTTGGAAACCAAGGAATATTCTCTGGTATATTCTAATGATTTCAATGATACAGTCAGCAAGGTAGGGGCCCCTTCAAGCCCTCTTTGGCCCTAAAGGAGCTATTTTTTTCTTTTGGCCATAACTTGGGCATACAATATCGAAATTGGGTGAACGAGATATCATCAAAAAGATGGTTCCATCAACTTTCCAGTGGTGTGGTCCTCATCACCATTTTCTGTTGTTGGTGTATTCTATAGCCTATTGAAGTCAAAGGTGCTATTTTCAGTCCCAAGCTCATAAATTTTGATCTGTTTCTCCATTTTTTTCACAATTCCAACAAAGTTGGGATGGTGTTTTAGAGCTCTTCACAGCCATCCATACAATTTTCCTAGATTTCTCTCTAGGTATATTTTATTCAATTTTTGGTGTTTTCACATTATGGTGAATTAATTGGATGTCCTAGCTCTTGGAAACTTTTTCATTTATGTGGGATGACTCGTTTTTGGTTGTTCTATATGTATTTCTAGTTTTTTATCCTATTTGGGCATTGTAAACATCTTTTGCATGTAATTTATCTTTTGTAGATGCACTGAGATAAAGTGTCATTATGGTGTATCTTTATATGGATTTTGCACATCTATCATGCCTTTTGTACTCACACTATAATATAAAGTGCCATGGGGGGTTGTGTAGGCCTTTTGTTTTACCATCACACCTTTGTCAAGTGAGTGTCCCTTCCATGATAACATTAAATCCTGGTGATTCTTGTCTCATTGTACACCCTTTTATTTGTAGGTACTCTTTAGTTGCATGTTCAAATATTATCCTACACACACTTCTTAGTTTCACACAGTTTTAATGTACATGTCTTGGCTCTCCCTTGTTAGTATTATGGGGGGTTTCTACTATTGGTGTTAATGCTTCCTTGGTTTCATTTTTTAGAGTGATTTATGTATCTAGTTCTTGTTCCTATGTATTAGGCGGATGCAACACACACCACTAGCTAGTTACCCATGCATTTTGGTGAGGGATCATTTACCATATGGGCACTCTTGCATTCCTATTTTTGGACGTTCTTCATTTCAACACTATATCAGTCATCTTTAGATAGTTGTCTACAACTTCTTTCCGCTTCAACGATGTTCTACATGTTCCTCTTCTTTTTAAGACATTATTTTGGAGGTTTTTAAGTCCTTCATTTGCCTTTCTCTCTTTTGGAGAGGAGTTTTTCCCATGTAGTTTTCTCCTTTTCTCCAATTGTGAGAGATTACATTGTTTGTACATGGGTACCTCACTAGGCCTTGTTTGTTGGGACCTATCATGCATTCTCTTTTTAGGGTTTTTAGCTACTCCCTAAGTTCATCTTAAGGGGGGTGTTAGAGTAATTATGCACTAGCTAATAATTAGTTAATTAATTAACAGTCTAATTTATTCTCATGCACTTAAGCTAAACTTAGGAGTGTTTTTTATGTTAACTGAAGCAAGCTATTATTAGATAATTCTATCTCATTACATGAGATGTTGACACTTGTCATGATCTAATCCCTTTATCATTTAGGTTTTCCCCTATATAGTACTCAATCCTCATTGTATTATCAATGCCTTTGATAGAATTATCAACCTTTGAGGGCTCTTGTTTTCCTTGAAGATTCTTGAGGTTCATTTTGTAGATTTTTTTTTGTTGAAAATATTGCATATTATTGTTTGTAGCTCTCTTGCATGGAAGGTGTCTTTGTTTGTTGTTTGATCTCGTGTCTTGTGTTTTTCACAATTCTAATAGATTGTGGTAGGTTTCCCAAAAGAGACAAGATTTGACTTTTTGCCTACTCCAAGGGAGGTGAGAATTTAAAAATGTTTTATTAAAAGAAGAGGTGGCCCCATGCATAGACAAAGCTAAAAGTGACATTTTTCTTTAGTGGATTTATGAATAGAAAGGTAGATGGTTATTGGTAAATATGCAAGCTCACACATGTGAAGGGGAAGGACACATGCGAGATGATGGAAAGTTTGGAAGTTGGGGGATATTAAATTGGAGGTAGTATTAATGAGGAATTAAGAAGGGATAACTAATTAATTAATTAGCTAGTATACGATTGATTAATTAGTTAGGATTAAAAGGATTATGGGGTGAAGATTATGGTTGAATTAAACAAATTAAGCAACCTTAGAAGAAACAATAATATAATTAATTAAATAAATTATGGGGATGACAAATGATTAATCAACCTTAGAAGAAACAGTAAAATTTAATTAATTATGGGGATGATAAATGATTAATTAAATAATAACAAGAATGTGATCTATGGTAGCGGACTGGGGGAAATAATTAGTTAATTTTTTGTTTAATTAATTGTAAAATGGAAAGTCATTTTTGGGGTGTCCACATAACACTTTCAAAGTTTTCTTTAGATATTCCCTAGGTATAACACCTGTAGTGTAGGAAAAAGTATCCCTTTTTCACGCTTAATTTGGGAATAAGTAATTAATAATAAAATGAGTTTAATGATGCCTTAATTTAGTGTTGTAATATGTATTTTACACATCCACATTAAGTTTAGGGCCTTTTAATTAAAATGGACTTAATTTTTGCTTATTTTTGGTGTTGTAAGGTGTACCTTTACACTTTCACACTAACCTAGGGATTTATTAATTAATTGAGGTTAATTTGCTTTAGTTGGCCCCTTTAATTCAAATCCAAGCCTAATTAATTATGTTTTCTGAGGGATAAAACTTGACATAGATAAATGCCATAACATAATGTTTACCATTGAGCAATGTGTGTCATAAGTGACCTAGGACAATGTGTCCTCACTTGCACATAGGACCTAAATTCAAACTATGTTTTCGGTGATATTTCAATGATTTCAAATGTATATACACATGTCAGTTTGTGTTGTTTGTGTAGACACGTAAAATATACATGCATCTATTCCAGATTCACTAATTTCAATTCATCCTTAATCATCCCTCTACTAACCATTTTAATCGAATAATCTTTATCTGATTAAAATTCATATTTCCTCTTTTAATTAACTAAATCAATCTTTATTTAATTAAATCATATTTCCCCTTCTAATTAGATAAATCAACTTTATCTAATTGAATATATCATTTTATTTGATTAAATCATATTCTTCTCTGTAGTGAAATAAATCAATTTTATTTAATTAATCTCTAAAGTCATCTCTTTAATTAAATAAATCAATGTTATTTGATTAACTTCAAATGTTCTTCATTTAATTAAATAAATCAAATTTATTTAATTAAATTACTAATGCATCAATTTCCTCCCATTTGATTTAAATAAATCCAAAAATATAAATCAAATGTCATGTCAACTAATCTCTATCTAAAGTTAATTAAATCCTAATTAACTCTAAATCTAATCCCGAAATCCTCTAGCTTTTGCAACTTGCACAATAAATCAATTTATTTGATTTATTATTTCTTCTATTTTCATTCAAAATGGCATCTTTATGGAATATGCTTCAAATTTGAAATCTCCCCCCAAAAGGGACTTGTCCTCCAACATGGCATTAACTCTTAGATTGTCTCTTACATGTCTCCAACTTGGCATTTAAGACATTTTCTTCTTCCTCAACAAGCCAACTTTCAAAATTTCAAATTTCCACCTAATATCACTTATGGGCACAATGACCAAAATGTGCTCATTCATTCCTCCATTGACATGTTGACAGGTGGAATCTTGCTGTTGGTTTGTCTTTTTTCCCACATTCTTCCATTCTTCTCATTTCTCCATCATTCTTTCCTATAAATAGAGCATCTCTCTATTGATTTGGGATCCACAATCTTATGCACAAGTTCATTATTGCCATTTGAATTCATAGCAATTTCAAGGCATTCTCATCATTTAGCTTATCAAGGGTTGGGAAAGGGCTACTTTTCATATCAAAGTAGCACCAATCCACTATGGAATAGGTATGCACCATGCCTTTTTATGTTTTAAATAAGTTATTTTATTTACATCATGAGGCATGTTGGATTATTTCATAGGAGCACTATTGTGTTTGCATAGTTTGAACTAACCCATGCTAACGTGTGTTGAAGTTTAAGCTATTTTGCATATTTTAGGTGCTTACATATGGCACTAGAAGGAGGGCATTATTTTTGTCGTCATTGACCACTTTTGTTTACATTCTGCTAAGGAATATGAATGCTACAACATTGAAAATCAATAGAAATTGATTTATAAAGTCTTTGCTTGGATTTGTGCATATTGTTAAGATCGGTTTTGCATTTTCTTGTCTTTTGCCTAATGTTAATGGACATTGGAGCTTCTTAAATTTATGTTGATAGGTCTAATATGGGTTTCCTGTGGTAGATTCAATTAGAAATTTTAAAAATATTCATGTTCTTCAAAGAATTTTTGATCTGCTTACGACAATTTGAGTCTAAAACATTGTTAGTGATATGCGGCTTTATGTCTATGCTAAAATGTTTTATGATTGCAGGTATTTAAGGTCAAGTACCTTGCTGTTGTCACTTGGTATTCCTTCTTTTAGTTTTGGAACTCTTACGCCATCTCTTTACTGCAGTAGTTGTTTTGGCATTTTTTTTGTTGCTTTAGCAAGTCTTTATGAAGAAATATAATTTTGTTTATGTGGGTAGAATTGCAAGTGAAGTTGTTAATGTTTGTCATTAAATATCGTTGTTTTCTCAGCAATACAAATACAAACTGCTTAAATGTGGTCATCTTTCTCATCAGTATTGCTAGTGTTTGTCATTAAATATCGTCATTTTCTCAGCAATATAGTTACAACCCGCTTCTTGTTGGGTGAAAATTATGTAATCAGCTTTTCGATAAATTACACAACTAGGACTTCAGCCACATCTATGTGAGATGTAAATCTCTCCTCTCGGAAAGGGGAGGCTCCCTTCTTACTGCTGACAAAAGCGATAGTAAAACAAACAATAATTACAAAATGTACACAATACTTACGAAGTGGGGGGGTGTGTTACATTCATCCTTCTCTCTTTTTTCAGAGAAGATGTTTACAATGCTTCATTGTTGGAAGTTCACAATTCTTAATAACTTTAAACGATCAACTAGCAGTAATACCAATACCTCTATCTTGTCAAAGCAAAGCGTAGAGATACTAAAAGTAATTAACAATAAACAAGTAAAAATAAAAGGGAAAGCTCACAAAGGCACAAAGTCATTCCGTAGCTTTATCAATGGTGGATCTATAAAAATGTATCGTTTGTCACGTTAGAAGAACAAAGTCTTCTTAGACACAGCAATTCCTAGAATAGCATGAACAATTACAAGCACAAAGTCTTGTAGATCATCCAACCAAATTATCAAAGAGCATGAACAATTACAAGCACAAAGTCTTGTAGATCATTCAACAATAGTATCCAAAACACAAATGAAAATATAAATAAAGGATGTAACACAAAGTTTATATAAATTGCTTAGAGTCCTTCAGATTCCATCACCTAATCACCACCAAATGAGATCAATTCATAAAAGTATCGAATCCAACACAAAGTCTGGTTTGCAATCCTCTTCTTTATTGATGTCAGGAAATATTTGTTTTCAAAAGATTACATCTTCGAGCTTGGTGTAAGTACAACTAACAAAAAGACATTTAAGATGTGAGGAAATATTTACAAGATGCATAAAGGGATGCACCAGAAATGTCTAACACTAGAGATCAGGAAGCTTCTTCATGTTTCCTTGCTTTGGGCACGGAAGTCTTCATATTTCTTCCTGGTCTCTCACACAAACTTCTCATCTGGACCAACGGTGTAATCCACAATGGTGTGAATTCTCATGATCGATCTCATGGCAGATGAGTGAACCTTCTTGCACCTATCAAGATGTGTCTTCATGTTATCCAATGTGAGCCTTGTATCACAAATGACGTTCAGTGAGGCTTCTGAAAAGTCTGAACTATCAATCATCTTCGTGATGGCTTCTTTGAAGATTTGAGATATTTCTGTGGCCGGCAGGAAGATACGATTCTCTTCAAGAAGTTGACTGGCAACTCTTTGATACCTTTTTCAAGAATAACACGATGTCCTTTGACATCTTCCTGCACTTGGTGGAGATCTTCTGTAAGAGATTGAATTACTTGAATTCAATGTTTCAATGATTCTCTTACTTTAATGAACTTTTCTTTGTCAGGAATTACCCCGACTTCCACCAGTTTACTGAGCTTTACCTGCTTCATCTCTGACCATGACAGTAGGCATTTTTCCAAATCTTTGCGCTTTTGGGAAAGTATACTTTTTTCTTTATCAAGCTCTGTGGTGAGCTTGGCTAACAAGGTAGTTTTCTCATCCGCAACAATTATGATCTGAGATCCATGTTCTATGATCTTCTCAACAAAATCATACAACACTCTACCTTTGGAGGCAAAATTCTCAGCTTTCTTGACAGCTGGGTCTTCAATACTACTGCTTGTCGTACGGTTTACGTACGCATTAGTTGGAGATCACGCAGGTCTCTTTACGATAATGAGTGAAGCATAATGCTTTCGCCTTACCTTTGTACATATTACTTGAGATTGCTCCATTTTATCCGGTCTTTGACCAAGATATCAGTATTCGCGGGCGTCGTCGCGTGGCCTTTGCCGAGGCTGGACTTTTTATCACCGTGTGGTCATCCATATTGACGTCGCAGCTATTGCCGATAGGGCTTGTCGGCAGCCGTACGGGATTTAATGCTGTACCGGGGTTGATCATTTGCTTCTTCCACTTTTGACACTTGGGAATGGCAGCAGGGGGAAGAAAGGAGGTGTGAACTTCTAGATTCACTGTCAATTCAGTTGTCATCGTTACTTCTGAAGTTATTGTCACGTCTGAAGTTACCATGGGTATCGTGACAATAGGAGAAGTGTCTGTCATCATTGCTCCTGTAGATTGCACATTGAGCTGATCACGCATTGACTCATTCATGAAACAATTCAATTCATTTTTAGAAGTGATATCATACGTTGGTGAAGACAGGCTAGGAATGGATGATGGAGGACTTGACAGTATATCAACTATATGAATGCTTGTCACTGAGGGAGTATCAAGCGGGGTTGATGCTGCAGGAATAGGGGATATCTTAACTACAGGAATGCATATGGTAGGAATTGGTGACGAGGGAACAGGAGGTGGAGGAGTTCTTGAACTTGGAGGGGTATGAGGAACACTGGAAATCACAGGCGATGACGTTCTAGAAATTTCCTCAACTACATTCTCAGGAGGAGTAGTTCTTTCTTAATCATGCCCGGGTGCCTATTGATCACCCTCTTGTCTCTTTGATTCTAGTTCTCCTTCAAAATCACCTTCAGATTCTTCTTCAGAATCTTCTTCAGACTCTTGCCTGCTTTTAGAAACCTCTTCTGCATCGGGGTCTAATTCTACTGAGTCTTCATCTTCAACGGATTGATCACTTGAAGTTCCTTCTTCATCGGAATCTATCTCCTCTGGAATAGAATTTTTACCTTTAGAGCGAGATGGATTGGATTCCGTGGTTTCTGTCTCTGGAACGGACTGGGTATCTTTCTTGCCAACAGTAAATTTGATCCTAGGACCTCTTCGTGAAGAAGTGGGAATAGTCACTGATTTATTTTTCACGCAGAGTTCTTGTTGTTGGCGAGCTTCTACTTTAGATTCTTCTCCTTCTGAATCTGTTCTAAAACTTTTCATTTCATAACCATGCTTATGTAACCATTTTGCAGTGTTGGCTAGGATTGGCTTCAATCTCTCTCTCATGCTGGTAATTTCTTTCCTAGACCATTGAATTACAGGCAACGACCTTTTAGCAACTCCTTGCTCATCATAGATAGCATTCATGATATTACCAGGATCTGCAAAATCCTCTGATAGGTCAGCAATATCAAGGTCTCTTATCTGCTAAACAGTCAACCTGCAATAATCCATTTTGCGAATGGCTTCTTCATCTCTGCAATCAGCTAAGATGTCTTCAAAACGGTACTTGTGATGATGACCCTTTTGTAATCTTTTTCTGACATCTCGGTAATCAAAATCAAACATATACTTGTAGGTCTTGATTGTCATGATTTGCATTTCAGCATAAACAGACTCGACTTTTTGTACAGTTGGGATAGTATATCTGCCAATGGTCAATGGGAACTTGAATCCACGCTTGTGGTTACTTCTTCATTCTTTTTGCACTGAAATCAACTGTCTGCATGTCTCCATGATAACCCACTTATCTGAAGGATAACGTGGCAGCATGTAAGGACAACCAATGTAGCACCCTACTCTCAAATAAGTAAACATTGGGAATTGAAGAAATAGGCATCCAACTTTACTTACCACCTTATAAGCCTCATCAGATACCCTTCTCCTCTCAAGAGCTAGATCAAAATTGAAAAGTAAAGGTGCGAAGAAAGCATTAGTAACCCGCCTGAAGTGATGGAAGCTTTCCTTCAATTCCAGTTGCTAGAAAAATTTGTACACAGGTACCATCATCCGATTCCCTTTGGAGATAGACCTGGGAATTGTCTCATTATAGCTGCTGCGTACACCAGGTAAGAAGTCATATAGAATTTCAATGTGGAAGGAGCGTTGATCAGCTGCTCATGTATTTCATCACTGATTTGTTTGCCCCAGTCAATGTGCACCTTTTGTCTTCTTATAATCCTAATGTATTCATACATCTAATCATGAAAAGTAGTTGATTCTGGCAAGCCTTTTACTTTGCTTAAAAATGTGATCATATCTTTGACGTCATCTTTGAAATCACTTCGCAGGAGTCCCTTTGGCCATCTGGAAATAGATTGTCTAGGCTTCTTCAACCATTGGACATTTA
>VDFB02033376.1:0-18518 GCA_007258455.2 Sequoia sempervirens
GGATTTTCTGATGTTTTTGGATTTGCTTTTTTAGTATCGTCACTTGGTGTTGTCATGTTTGACTGCCTTTCCATTTAAGCTGAAAGTCCATTGTACCAAATAACACTAAGATGTTGCCCCCAAGCTAGGGTAAGACATGATATCCTTGCTATGATATGGATAGTGATAATGATTATCTCAAATGATAGATGGAAATGATATGAAAGGGATTTACCGTAACAAAACTGTACCTAATAGATAGAAGAGCTAGTGAAAATCACAAGTAGCGCCTGTTTGCCAGCTTTTCATTACTTGTTTTTATTGTGTCTTCTTTCTTTTTCTTTTCTTTTATTTATTTTTATTTTATTATTTTTTCTCTTTTTTTCTTTTTCTGTCATCATGACGCCTGTTTGCCAAGTTATCATCAAGACAACCTTACTGATCATGTACTAGGTATCCTCAAGTGTAGAATCGCCTAAGATGGAGATATTTGTTCATTGGTTCTTTGGCATATCTCCTTCACAATTATGAATACTTAGGTATATCTGATCCATAAAGGAAATGTAATGACATACTGGCCCTATCCGGTTGATTCGACTTTCCCTTCTTTCTGTGTCTGCTTGATTTCTAGGAGGTTTTCAGTAGGATGGAATCTGATCTGGAGATTCTAGAAGCCCCCAACCTTATGATTATAGTTCCTAGACATTCTTTGTTGATAGGTTGTCAAATGATTGACAGCTTGTTGTCGACGTTCATCAAGTAGCTCTAATTCATGAAGTCTAGAGATCCTATAATCCTCATCTGCAATGAGTCCCTTTAGTGAAACTCGAAGGGATGGAATTTCACCTCAATAGATAATGTTAGCCCGATTAGACAAAGAATAATTGTAGCTCCTATTGGTGTTCTGATGCTAGTCCTGTAAGCCCAAAGAGCAGGGTTAAGCTGAACATGCCAATCACACCCTACCTCATTTACAGTCTTCTTGAGAATCTTTAGGATTATTTTGTTTGAAGCTTCTGCCTGTCCATTACCTTGAGGGTAGTAAGGGGTTGAAAAGCGATGTTGGATGTGGAACTTTTCACACAGCTCTTGGACATCTTGGTTCTTGAAAGGATTTCCATTATCTATGATGATTGATTGGGGTATCCCATATCTAGATAGGATGATAAAGTAGAAAGATGATATTTGCTTCCAGTGATTGTAGTTAGGGAACTACCACCCATTTTATACAAATATTATGTAACACGATTGATAATGAACTTATGTATACATTAGATGAAGTGGATTAATTTTCCCTACAAGTCCAATCCCCACTGACAGAAAGGCCATGTAGTTGTGAATGGATGGAGCTCCTATGCTAGTACATGTATAAGATTGCCATGAATTTGACATTTTTGACATCTCTTAACAAACTGGTAAGATTCTTGCTCCATGTGTGGCCAGTAATACCCCAAACAAAGGAGTTTCTTGGCTAAAGATAATCCACTTGAATGTGTACCACAAATTCCTTCATGGACCTCATGTAAAGCAGAAGCAGATTCATTATGTTCTAAACAACGCAAAAGAGTACCATCTAGGCCTCGATGGTAAAGGGTGTCAGCAATAATGGTATGTTTGGCGGATTGGCGTATGAAGTTGCGCTTTTGGTTGCGAGAAAGATCTAGCGGTAATATATTATCTTTTAGATAAGTATAAATGTCTCCATAAATGGAAGATTGGGCACTATCCAAAAGGTTTATGGTTTGGGATTTAGGATTTGTGTATGCAAGATTTGACACTTGTTCCACAATAAATCGATAATGATCTTGCGTTTCAGGCATTTGTAGAAGAGATGCTATTGTGGCCATGGCATCTGCTACTTTATTCTCTGATCTTGGTATCTGCTCAAATTTGATTTCTATGAAGTATTTTCTTAGATCATCTACCAGTCTCTTGTATAAAATTAGTGTGTCATCCTTAGTTTGGTAATCATTGTTGACCTGATAGATGATTAACTGAGAGTCTCCATACACCTGTAGTTGTTTGATTTTCCAGTCAATAGCCACCTTAATTCCAAGGATTAAAGCTTCATATTCTGCCACATTGTTAGTGCAATGGAAGGTAAGCCTGTAAAATCGTGGAATTGTGTGCCCAAGAGGTGTGACAAATAAAATTCCTGCCCCTGATCCATGTTGTGTGTAGGATCCATCAAAGTAAAGTTGCCATGGTTGTGTTGTAACGTTGAGTATATACGCATCAGGAAATTCCATGGTCATAGGATGACTGTCTGACAATGGAGCTTCTGCTAATTGGTCAGCAATGACTTGTCCTTTGATAGCTCACCTTTCAACATACTGAATATCAAACTCACTGAGGAGCATGACCCACTTTGCCAACCTTCCTGTTAAAGCTGCTTTGCTTAGTAAATACTTGAGGGGATCAATTTTTGCAACGAGCTTGACAGTGTGAGTGAGCATATAGTGTCACAATTTTTGTGTTGCAAATACTACTGCTAAGCATGATTTTTCAATGAAGGTGTAGTTAACTTCATGTCCATTGAGTGTCCTGCTGATATAGTATATTGCCTGTTCCTTTCCTTCTTTATCCTCTTGTGCTAGCAAGGCTCCTAAAGAAATATCTGTTGTTGTGATATATAGCAAAAATGGCTTGTCTTCACTGGGTGGAACCAAGATTGGTGGTGTCATTAAATAATGCTTGATTTGATTGAAAGTACTCTCACACTGTTCATCCCATTTAAAAAACACATTTTTATGCAAAAGATGGTTGAATGGATGACACTGATCTGCTAGTTGAGAAATGAATCTTTTGATGGATTGTAGTCGGCCTTGTAGAGATCTTAATGTATTGATATTCTTAGGAGGTGGCATTTCCACAATGGCTTTAACTTTTGCTGGATCTACTTTAATTCCTTTTGTAGAAACTATGTATCCAAGAAGTTTTGCTGATGTTACTCCAAAGGCACATTTCTTAGGATTTAATCTGACTTTGAATTTCTCCAACCTATCAAATATTTTGGCCAGTATCTCTAGATGTCCTTCCCTGGTGTGAGATTTGGCTAAGATATCGTCCACATAGTCTTCCATGAAGGTGTGCATCATGTCATGGAAGATTGTTGTCATAGCTCGCTGGTATGTAGCTCATTCTTTAACCCAAAAGGCATGGCGTTCCGGTAAAAGGTGCCCCATGGACATGTAAATGTTGTCTTTTCTTGGTCCTTAGGAGCTATTTTGATCTGATTGTATCCTGAAAATCCATCCATGAGTGATAGCATTTGATGGCCAGCTGTTAAATCTACAATCATTTCTATGTTTGGCAAAGGAAAATCATCCTTT
This sequence comes from Sequoia sempervirens, assembly GCA_007258455.2. NCBI lineage: Eukaryota > Viridiplantae > Streptophyta > Pinopsida > Cupressales > Cupressaceae > Sequoia > Sequoia sempervirens. The sequence continues at coordinate 3,312 of VDFB02033376.1, forward strand.
GGACATGCTTTATTTAAATCCTAGAAATCAGTACATATTCTAATGGTGTGATCTAGCTTTGAGGAAACATGGACAGTAACATTATCCAGTGGCTATGAAATCAATAGATCTGATAAATCCAGTGTCTAGTAGTTTCTTCAAATCATTTTTTACCAATAATGCAACATGTGGATGCATTTTTCTCAGTTTTTTTTTTTACTGGTTTACTACCAGCTGGTAAAGATAAGTGATGCATACTAAGATCTGTGTCTAAGCCTGGCATGTCAGAGTATGACCATGCAAAATTGATGCATTGCTCTTCAAAGAATTTGATAAAATATGGCTTTTCTGTATCTGTCATGGATGTGCTAGGTGTAGTATTCTTACTTTCTCTGCTGTGCCAATATCAATAGACTGTGTGGGTTCTATCAATACTGATGATTTTTCATGGTAATGTTGTGGGAGGATGTCAAGCCTTCCATTCTTTGGTGCCTCAATAGAGTTTCTGCGTTGGGATGAAGTTCTTTGTTTTTATTTTGGGATCAGAATACTTGTGAAATGGTTTTCTGCCGTGGAATCCAGCTTTTGGCTACCTGTTTTTTTCCTCATAGACAAAAGGCGTTGGGCAGAACAATTCTCTTGAAGCAAAGATGGTGCAGCTAACCGAGGAATCCATTGTGAAAGCCAGGAGTGTGATGAACGGTAGGGTTTCCGCTGGTAGCTTCGGGGTTCGTGAAGGGCACTGAATTCGGTGAGTGGTTGAGGTGGAATGGTTGTTGAGACGATGAATAAGTTGTTAGCCAGATTTCGAGGCTACGGAATTTGGCATACCGCATCGTATCTCAATGCGATGTCCGTTCATCTTCACTTGAGTCATCAAAATTTTGTGTTGCAAAGACAATAGGATTAAAACTCGAGCTTTGACCCTCCTCACGTTTGGGGATATACTTTTTGATAACATCGATCTGAATATCTTCATAGGAAACATCTGATAAGTTGTCCCACTCATATTCATTTGAATCTGTTTTAGAATTATCTCTTATTTGAAGAATGCGCTCCACAGTTTTTTTGGTGATTTCTGCTCTTGCTTCTTCTGTGTATCCTAGTTCAGTTCTACCATTTTGCTGAATTGTGAGAACTTGGATTGGTTCTGTTACACTTTTTTTCCCTCGGTCAAGAGATCCTTGTTTTGCTGCATATCCTAGTCCAGTTTTATCCTTATGTTGGAGTGTGAGTGGCTGGATTGGTTCTGTTATGCCTTGTTTCCTTAACCCAAGAGGTCCCTATCCTGAATATCCCATCTTCTCCAGAATAGTTTTTCCCTTTCCATATTGATTTGTCTCTATGATTTTACTTGTGGAAGTGGAAGCTTCCTCATCCCTATAAAGCCAATTTAGAATAGCCTTATCTTCTAATTCTTCATCTAAGTTCTCAGCTTTTACAAATCTGCCATCTAATGCCGTTGTAGATTGTGTTGATTTTTGGGTAGTCGTAGATGGCTGTCCATATGTTTGTAAGGAAGGTAACATCTATGATAGATGGAAAGAGTGTCCAACACCATATTCACTTATTCCTTTATCACTTATCTGGCTTTGTTGGTGAATTGATGTGAGAGTGAAGCCAATTGTTCTTCAACATTTGAAGGGTTAGATTGTGCCACCCTGATCTCTTGTGATTTTTGTTGTTTTGGAAGCCACTTTGATATGAAGCTTTGTTGTTGCTCACCATTAGATGAATCTGATGTGCTAACTTCTTGATTGTTAGGTATTAATGTATCCTGAGATGTTTTCAATGTATGACAAGCTTGGGTGTCATTATAGTCTACTGTGATTGTTACCTCCTGTCCATTGACGGGAAATTTCAGGCATTGATGATAGGTGGAAGGTACTGCTTGCATATCATGAATCCAAGGACGTCCCAACAGTATGTTGTATGTCAGTTGCCTATCTAAGACTTGACAAACCACTTCTTTGACAATAGGTCCCACTTGAATGGGTAATATGATCAACCCTTTAGAGGATCTTTCTTCCTCATCATATACTTTGATTGTGATTTTCCTTCTTGTATCAATGGCTTCATTTTAGTATCCTAGTGCACGAATCAGCTTTAAGCTACAAATATTTAAACCAGCCCCTCCATCTATCAGGACACGCTTTACATGGTGTTTATGGATGAGGACTTCAATGTGAAGGGCGGAATTATGTGGATGGGTGAGTGATATATCATCATGTTCAAAAAATGAAAGGCAATGAGGTGCAGATAGATGTCCCACCATAGCTTGGAACTGACACACATCCAAATTGTTAGGTACCGTGGTTAATACAAGAGCTTGTTCAAGAACCTCTTTGTGTGATGGGGAAATCTTTAAAAGTTCCAAGATGGATATTTGTGCCAGTATTTTCTGTAATTGATCAATGAGATTATATTGATTAGAGGGAGGATCCACAGATGAGGATGATATTGATGCTCCTTTCAATATAACTTTGGATTATGCCCTTGTTGTGGTATTAATCGATTGGTACTCTTGTTTCCCTTTGAGTGTGATTACATTAATTTGGTTTTCAGATTTGTCCATATGTTGTACCAAATTAGTATATGTAATGTCATTGTTCCGATTGATTTGATTGCATAACTCCTCATCCTCTTTGGCAGCAGAAAAACAAAGGATTGTTGTGTCATAAACATAACCGACATTCTTACTTTTGGCGTTTGCGGAAGAGGATTCTCCCTTCTAATAATTGGGTAGAGGATTTTTGAATGTTGTATGATCTTTGTTTGTTTGGTGCCCCTCTACAAATACTTTCTTTTGATCTATGAGGTCTTGTACTACATGTTTTAACTGCCAACAATTTTTAGTCATGTGGCCTTTATTTTGATGGTAGTGACAGTAATGCAAGTCATTCCACCATGATGGTTTGACTTGAGGGTCCCAATTTCTAGCCTCTTGTACTTGAATGAGTTTTTCATCTAAAATTTCTTTGAGGACTGATTCCAATGATTGCCCTAATGGCGTGAATTTTCGTTTATTGGATGGTCGTTGGAATGATTGGGTTTTTGTTTCTCCACTGTTTTGATTATTTCCTTGATCACTACTTTGTTTGATATTAAGACCATTGTTTTGTTTGTTTGTAGTGGTTGGCGTCAAGGTGAATACTGGTTTGGATGTGTGTGTATCGATCATGGTATTAGTATTCTTATTCTTTTTCCAAAATCTTGGCTTGTTGTTGTTGTTGTTAGAAGAATTGTTATTGTTTGAACTTTCAATGAAGTGTTTGATTGTTCCTCTTTTGATTAGAGCCTCTTCGATTTTGAGTCCCTTTTTGATAACTTGTTCAAATGTAGATGGACATTGCAAGTCCAATCTATAATTCATTTCATCCACTAGGTTATCAATGAACATCTCTATCTTCTCCTCTTCAGGAATAGATCTAGGGTATTTAGAAAATAGTCTTCTCCATTGTTGGAGAAAGGAAAGAAACTTTTCACCCTTTGCTTGTTTGGTGTTGTAGAGTTCTTTTAAGGTCACCCCATGTTGGATGTTGAATGAGAAGTGTGTTATGAACCTATTGATTAGTTCTTCAAAAGATTGGATCCTGGGTTCTAATTTAGAAAACCATTCCATGCAAGTGTTTCCTAAGCTTCTTGGAAATAATCATAGTAAGAGTCCTCGTGTGCGAACTCTATGCTCATGGCTCGAAATTCCCGTACGTGATCAAATGGATCGGTTCTCCCATTGTATTTGTTGTATGTTGGGTATTCACAATACCGTGGAAATGGTATCATGTTAATGCTTGGATCAAATGGATAAGGGAAAATGTCTTGTAAGGAATATCTTTTTGTTGGAGATCGGATCAGGAATCAGATCGATCCGTCCGTCAGATCGATCTTGGGACTAATAATAGAAGATACTTTTCCATATCTTGCTCTAGCATCTCTTCCATAAATTTATGGAAATGAGGGTCTTGTTGAACTTTCTCGATTTCTTCTGTAGTTATTTCTTCCTCTTGTGAATTAGTGAGAGGATTAGTGTTGCTGTACCATCCCCAAGGGTTTTCTTCAGCAATGGCTGCTATTTTTTCATTTTCTTCTTGTTGTTGTCTTTGATATGCTACTCGTGTGAAAATAGGCATATAAACATTTAAAGTTTTACTCTAGACTTTAATCTTGGATTTTTGATTGGATAAGTGTCGAGGTTTTTTTTATTTAAAATCTGATTTAGTCGTGTCTAGTTTCGTGATGGAAGGATGATAAAAATCCTTGATAGGGAAACTTTGACACAAAAAATCTCAGATTTAGTGATAAAGACACTTTGCAAGATGTTTCAAGACCTAGGCATAATAGTAAAGTTTTCTTTTTGTATGATTCAAGTGTTTTTGGATTATGGAAAAAATGTTTTGGGCCGATGAAAACCTTGTTTTTTGACAAAGGCCCGACAAACTATCTTACCAACTTTCTCTATTTTATGACTTTTCGGGGCTTCGCGAGTTGGTATGCGCTATAATAGAGAAGTGGCAGCACTAAAATAGAGCCGGTGTAGCTAGTATAGAGGGCTAAAGCCAAACGCCACAAGTGGCTAAAGCGGACTAGTGGCGTGCTAGAAACGAGACCTAAAAGCGCTAAAAATAGACCAATGATGTGCTAAGAAATAGAAAGAAACTGATGGCGTGCTAAACGAGACCCAAAGTGCTAAAACAGATCTGGTACGTGCTAGAATAGAACCATGAGGTGTTTAAGATAGAAAACTATCTTATTCTATGAAACTCACTTGGTCTAGTATCGTATTGTATGGCTGGTTGTGGGATATATTCTAGATGAATTCTTTGACTGTGATTGTGGTGTTGCCTAAGAGCCCTTCTTTGATAGAATGCTTGTGAATCTAAGGGAGCTACAACATAGTCATCCGTATAACCTCTAAAGAAATCATGATACCTATGAATAAAAGTCCTATGTTGGAGTAGAACTTTCTTGCTTTGATATAAAAATCGTTGCTTTCTCAGAAGTTGTTTGTATGTAAGTGTTTTCCTTGGCTTTCTGATTCATTTGACAAGAGATTTCTTGAGAAATTTGGTGGATACCCAATCTCGAATCATGAGAATTTCACAAGTGTTTTGATTTTGAGGTTTTATTGTGATGATCTTATCTGAATTTAATGAAAGAAAACATAGCAAGCAAGAATAGAATGGTTGACTTTAAAATCCTAGAATCTAAACAGATAGTGTATGTTCTTAAGAATCAAGCATGATTCTTCTTGATTTTCACTAGTTTATAATAGATAAGACACTTCAGATAGACTCACTCCTAGAGACAAAAGGTCATTGTTATATACTCGGGCCATTTACGATGACTTGGAATTGCGATGGAAGCTCACATAGCCATGTCACCCTAGAGAGCCCGTGTTTTTGTCTTTTTCTAGGTGCGTGCACCAGTGTGGATCTGGGATCCCACTGAGCAAACGGTCCTTGGCAATTATATGGTGAGTGTCTTGGTGGTAGATTCTTCCCTCCCCCGACACTACTGAGTATTACAATGTTCAGAAACCGCAAGTTGGATACTACACTATGGTTCGTAGATAGGGTTTCCATTAGTGGCAAATGGATAAACTCCTCGAGACCTTCCAATCTTTAAAACAGATTTTGGGGATGGTTATCACGCACTTGGATTGAAGGGGTTTCCCGAAATTCACATAAATTTTTAAGTGGGTTGGAATACCATGGCTTTTGGCTGTCCCCCACTCAGTGGATTCTGCGTGGGGTGAAGTACTTTCCCCACTACGACAGGCCTGTCTAAAGGTTTTAAAAAGCTTTAAAATGCGTAAAGAAAAGTGAGTCTGGTATTCTGATGCACCCAGTAAAGGGGAGAGCATAAACCTATCACCCAATCATAGCAGAGAAATTTTGTTCACTTTTAAAACCCAAATGACAAATTAGCTAATCTATATGGAGATATTGCTCCATAACAGCATAATGTTCAATTTTAATCCCATAAGAAAATGTGAAGTTTCTATCCTAGGATTGATCAATTTTTATCCATTTCTATCCTAGGATTGATAAATTTTATCCATTTCTATCCTAGGATTTGACAGAATTTGTCCGAGGAAAAATGAGCAAAACAAAATCATTGCGGATGCATGGATCGAGGATAAAAATGATTTTCGGGGACCAAGAGTCGGCTGGCCTTTAATGGTGGCGTGGCGGCTGAAGCTTGATGGCAGCGGCGTTGAAGCGATCCGCGTGGCGCGCTTCTAGCAGAACATCAGCGTGCTAAAATAGACCGAAGCGCTACGGAATTGGCCCGGCGCGGCTATAAAAGTCCGCGGTTCCGCCCAGAAAGCTATCGCAGCCGATTCACGTAGACACTTTCACAAAATTAGTTAGAATATGGGGTTATGCTTACGGTGGAGTGCAAATTGTAAGCGTAGGAATGAGGAAAACAAACTAAACTATACTTCTACACTTCTAAATAAGACATTGCATCTAAGATTTAAGAAATTTAAGCTAATTTAAACTAAAAATCTTCAGAAATTTGTCCTATTGCTCTCTAACTCTAAAGATCTCTCTAATCTACTTTGCTCTCAAATTTTAGAAGGTAATTAGACTATTGAAATGACACTTAGAGAATGAGAATTAAACTATTCTATTTCTATATGGTTAAATGATAAAACTACTGTAATGGCAGCCATGACTGCAAATGTTGAATGCTGGATGGATGTTGGATGAATGTTGAATGCTTGAATGTTGGATGAATGTTGGATGCTTGGAAAACCTACAGAGTAAGATTGCACAAGTTGGGATCCATTTCCTGTAGCCAAAGAGCTGTATTTATAGCTTTCACGGCATGACATTTGCACATGGATACGGGATAAGAGGCTGGGATTCAATCTGGAGAATTGAATGGCATGGGATGAGAAGGTGGAGTTGATCATGAAGGATTGTTCCTCCCCATGAAAACACCAGCAAGATGAGAGGGAAAGTGGTTGGAAGAAGATTAGGAGGATTTCCTGCAGGTTTGTCCCCGAAGCTCTTCCCGTCAATGGCAATAGAATTAATTAAATTTTGAAAATTTAATTTTATTGGTGAGTGAATAGTGGTAAATGATTTATGCATAAATTTAAATATTTTTGGTTTATTTAAATTTAGCAAAAGAGGAATAAATAATTTAATAAATCAAACTATAGGTTGTTTATTTAGAGAATTAAAATAAAAAGAGGAAAATGATAATTAAATAAAAGATTTTTAGAATATCTTTATTTAATTAGAAGAAATGTGATGAGACAATTAAATAACACAAATTATTTAAGTTGTGTATTTAATTTATGATAGAAAGTAATAATAATAATAATAATTAAATAAAAGCAAAGTTTTTAATTTTGTTTATTTAATTAAGAGAGAAATAATATGATAAAAATGATAATAATTAAATAAAACAAAGTTTTTAATTTTGTTTATTTAATTAGGAGAAAAATAAAAGAATTAAAAATGAACTTAATATAAATAAATATTTCTATTTATTTACTAAGTAGATGAATTTAAGATTAATTAATCAAATAAATTATATTTAATTAATTAGATTCTCCAGACCATTTTTAGGTGTCTACACAAAGTGTTACTTGAATTGCTTGAGAATGCAAGTGAGTGCAAGAGCTTGTGAAGTGATCAATTGAATGCTTAGAGGATGGAATGGAAGAATGAATAGTGAATTTGAAGGAGACAATGAAGAAAACGGCCATATTCAGGTCAATCAACCAAAGAGGGCATTACAAATCAACTTCCAATGGGAAGTGTAACGCCTCTATAGGCTCCAGATACAATAATTTTCTAGGGACGTAAGCACACCATGCGGACGTCTATGTAGCATGGGCATCCCCGATAGTTATTCCTCTACCGACACATAAAACGAGTGCCAAGTGGAATGAAGGCAACAGGCTTGTGTGGAATCTATCCTTCTTATTTAGTTTTCTAAAGTGAGGAAGGGTAAAAGGGGAATTTGCATAAGGGGTGCAAATTCAATCCTATACATTTTTTATAATGTAATTTTTATATATTAATTCCTTTAATTGTTATTGTAATAGTTGAAGCTTGATGAGGAACTAAACTCAAGGAGAAGTTGCCCTCAAGTTTAGGGTAAACAAGTGTCATACACATCACCATTCACTCAACCACTAAAGGCCACCTATTTGTGTCATTCACCTAGAGGGAAATGACTTTTGTGTTGGGTCCTTTGTTGTATTCCTATATGGTATTTTTGGACATATTTGTATTGCATATACTTGACATTTAATGCCTATATGACATTCTTGTAAGCCTATATGGTTATTTTGTATATATTTTATACTTATATTGACATATATTGATGTATGCCTACATGGCTATTTGGTTAGTACAAATCCTTTTTATTGATGGTGTCCATATTTGCATTATAAATCCATGCTTCAATAGATATGAGTTATGTGTATTTAAATGTATACTTTACAACTTATGTGTATACTTTGTGACTTACATGTATCCCAATGTATACTTTGCAACTTGTTTTCATGTATATACCTTGTATTCATGTGTATACTTCATGGCTTACATGTATTTGAGTACTTTTGCTTCACTTATTCACATTTATGCTTCACTTATTCACGTGTATAATTCATGCATTATGTGTACATGCTTCATGCTTCTAGTATATAATTCATGTGTTCTTGTGTATTCTTCATTATTAATGTATATAATTCATGTATTCATGTGTATGCTTCATGCTTCTTGTGTATATTTCATGTATTATGTGTATTCACGTGCATGCTTCATTCTTCCAATGAATAATTCGTGTGTTCACATGTATTTTAGATGATGTCTGCCCTTTCTCCTAGTCTTTTGAGTGTCTTCATTGTAATATGAGATAATATGAACTCACAATTAAATCTGACCAACACCATTGTCCATGAAAACATATTCATAAAGAACTCACAATATGAGGACCAACAAGGTCAATGTTTCACAGTCATAGATAATTTAATCATTGTCTTTCATTTTCTCATGGTCTTAACATTTAGCATTTGGTTAGCCCTAGCATTGCTCATTTTTTTCCTTCATGTTTTTCCTTTAATATTTATTAATTGATGCTAAAAAATTTATTAGTTGATGCTAAACAACTTCAATATTTCCAAAAATGATTCACCAAGGATTTATCATTTGCTTATGTGCTAATTCAATGTTCTACGATACTGAATCAATATATAAAAGGCTAAAAAATTATATTTCCCACCACTATGGCTTCCATCTAGATCTTATATTCATTATGCAATTGTGTTCATGCTCAAATGCATTCCTACAATGCTTTTAGGCCTTATTTCACACTCCTTTTATGTTACTGCTAACATGTGGCCCTTGAAATCCATAAGATAATGGTGTAGTAAATGAGAACATTGATTCTTTATATTGTATATTAGTAAAGTGTAATGTTACTTACTCTTGTAAGTAAGAACTATGCTTCTAATCAATTGAGCATATCATTCATATGCTTTCTTATGTGCTTCAATTATTGAATTAGTTAGATGAAAGTAAGAAAGTAAATAACTAAAACACACATTGAAAGAGAGATTTACAAAAAAGAAATATTGAAGATGTGCTTCTTCATTTCCACTATCATCTTGAAACATTTACAAGTCAATTTGGGCTTTCAAATGCATTGGGGCCTTGTCAAGAACATCTACAGTCCTCTATTAACTTTCCTTCTTGTGGATTATGTGCTTATTCAATCTACTTCTCTCCTGTACTCATTTGTAGGTTCATCTTATATTCCTAATTTCAAACTGCAACTCACCAACCTCCATTTATGACTTCCAAGGGTTGTACTCATGCTTACACAAGAGCATCTTACTCATAGAAGATTCCAAATTCCCCTCACACAAATATATTGAATAGAAATCAATTCAAATGTATTTTGGTCAATTGGTTCTACCATTTATCTTAGTTAGAGTAACATCCACTGTAGCCAAACCCATCTAGGTAAGATTGTCTTTTGTTGTGTGAGTTCATATAAAGCTAAAACCTATTGAGTCAGTTAAGTACCCAATGGAAACTATCACTCATGACTTCTTGTAAGTGGTATGGAGGAAAGAATGTATAGATCAACCCTTAGCCTTCTTATACCAATTAATCAAACCCATCACTCATTATTGTGCATGCAAGTGGTGTGAAGCCTGGGATGTTTGGATTAACCCTAAGCCTCATACACCAATTCCCCTATTCCTCAACGTAGTGTTTTTTGTAGATTTTCTCTTTTCCTCAAATATTTTGACACCCACATGTTTTACCTCTTTCATGAAATCATATGTTTTTGGTGTGGAAAACTCAGACTTGTTAACTGACATATGAATCTTTCTCTTTTCCTTTGTTTTACATGACATCTTAAGGGATTGAGTCGGTTGAACGTAGCTTGGATTGATTCAGCATATTTGGGTGTGAAAGAGGACCATGCCTAGCCTAAACGTACCCATACAAATGTGTTGGAACAATCCGTTTGGTCACACAAGTTGCGGAATGAAAGTTACACCCCTTTGCAACTTTACACTACTTGCATTTGACACTTTTTCCATCCACTGAAAAAGTCATCACCACTGGAAAACACCTCCAAAATATCAAAAATTGAAATAGGTTATTATAGAGGGGCCCAATGCAATCTCGTAGCTTCAGATGAAAAGTTTCTAAGCATCATGCTTTTCAAGTAACACATCAAATATTGCAGCCATTTTGTACTTTAGACTCTTAAGGGATTTAGTTAGTTGAATGTAGCTCAGATTGATTCAACATGTTTGGGTGCAAAAGAGGACCATTCCTAGCCTAAACATACCCATCCAAATTCATTGAAATAGTCTATTTTGTCACACGAGTTTTACAACCAAAGTTACACCCTTTTGCAATTTTACACTACTTGTATTTGACACTTTTTCTATCAACTGAAAAGTCATCATCGCTAGAAAATACCTCCAAGATATCAAAAATCGAGAGAGGTTATTGTAGAGGGGCCCAATATGATCTCATAGCCTTAGACAAAAAGTTTCTAAGTGTTACGGTCTCCGAGTAACAACCTGTAGACACGTAAAATAGATTGATTGACATTGTGCATCTGATCCTGACTTACTAACATTGTTTCTTCCTAAATCATTCCTCAGTCTAACCATTTAATCAAATCCCCTTATCTGATTAAATTCATCAATTTCCTTCCCTTAATTAAATAAGTCATGTTATCTAATTAAGTCAATGTCTTTTGTTAATTTGTTGGTGTAATTAAATGTCTTGTACCTTGTCCTAGGTCATGATTTCACCTTAGTTAAGTTTACTTAGGGACCACATAGGAGGTTGTTGGAGATTTTCCACTTTTGGTGGACTTGACATATCATTACTTTATCACTTCCACCTTTTGTGGAGACATCATGTGATTATCTCTCCACCTTTTGTGGGTGATCCACCTTTTGTGTTGATTATCACATTATCACCTTTCCACTTTAGGTGGAGTGATAACTTTTCATAGTTGTCTCATGTCATAAGATTACGACACTTGTTATAATCTTACGCCTTTCTATGTTCTCACCTTGGCTATATAACCAAGGGGTCTCCTATGTACAATTAAGCTCATTACATTTTATTTTATTGATAGAATAGAGTTTATTCTTGTCATCTTATTTCTATCTCTCTTATTCTTGTGCTTTCTATTAGGCCTCTAGATCTTGGGTGGCTACCTTCATAGCCAATTCTTACATGGTATCAGAGCTTTTTTGGAGGTGCATTTAGTTAATTAAGAATTTGGAGGAATTCTTAGGAGGAGTTCCATTTTTTTGCCTTGTGTGCTTGGGTGCTTTGGGGGCTTGTTGCATCAGATCTAAGCTTTTACATTTATTGTCTAGAGTGGCCAAGATAAGTCAAGATTTGCCTTTTGTTTAGGTACTCCAATTTATTTGGAGCCAAATGCAAGGGTGGTGGAGTGGTTGCAGGATCGAACCTAACTTCTGTTGAGCATTTTCCAAAGCTTGAAGGACATTAGCATTGCATTGAAGGGCCAAAAGCCCATAAGTCCAATTTACTAAAATCATTCAAATGTTCGAACAGAAGTTGCTCTCAAGGCAAAAAAAAAAATTGCTTAATGAATTAGAGTACAACTACTTAGCAGTCTGATTTTTAATTAAAAATGAAATATTTTTTAATTTCTAAGAATTTTTTAAATTAAATCTTTAAAAAATTTAGTTTTTAAAATCAAAATTCTTCAAAAACATATATAAAAAAATTAAAATAAGGGTTTTAAACCTACTTGAGTGTGAGGTCCACTTACCAAGGCCTAATCGACTATTCCCTTGAATGCTACTTGAGATTGGGGTACCACTGTCATGGCCTTAGGAATGGGGTAGCCAGTTTCTATCACCTGACACTAAAATATGTATATATTCCATTTTTTTTTAATTATTTTTAAAAATCGACACTGATAAAAGTTTTTCATTTCAATTACAATTAAAGTTTTTTTAATAAATAAAGGCTTTTCTAAAGGATTTTTTCTTTAATACTGATAAGGTTTTAATCATTTAAAAAGGAAATTTCTTTATTGATAAACACCAATAAAGGATTTTTTTATAAAAAAAATTAAGTTTTTCTTTATTATTTTTTAATAAAGAGTTTTTACATATAAAAATAAAAAAATGTTTTTCTTTATTTTTTTTTAATAAAGTTTTCATAAATTTTTCAATTTCTTTATTATTTTTAATGTCAGATTTTTTAATGAATAATGTTTTTTAAAATGAATTTTTTTAAAGTTTTTTTTTTAAAAAAATCATGCAATAACATGTAAACTTGGGAAAATTATTTTGCCTCCCGATCGAGCCTTGTCTTGGACCATTTGTTCCTCTAATCGGCAGTCAACAGGGGTCAGTTGCTCCTACCAACATCCACCTGGAGGGCTTTCTTCACGGTCTTTTGCTTCGAGGCACCTTTGGTTGGCTTCTTCATCAACATTTCCAGTTTTGCATCATGTCATTGTAGTTCTCTTTGTAATGTTGTAATCGCACTAAAATAAAGTGCCACAATCTTTCTATTTCAGTGTACTCTGTCATGTATTGTATGCTTCTTTGGATTGATCTATGTATCTAGTGTTAGTTCCTATATACTCAGCATATGCAGCGGTTGGTTACCCATGCATTTCGGTGAGATGGACTAAACACCATATAGACTCCTATTTTGGAAGCACTCTACCTATCTTCAAAAGTTTGGTTCTACATCTAGAGAATTGGTGCATGGCTCCAGTCAAACTTGGATTGTACCAATCTGCTATTGTTGGGAATTCAGTTGATGCTCACGCAGTTGTCTTCTTGGTTTCAACCTTATTCCTATTGCAGTGAGGGTTAATCTACACTTCTTCATCGACAGATTCTGCAGTTACTCTTGAGTTGACAGATTTAGCTCAGCCACCAGTTATGTGGCCTCATCTGTAGTTGTACCTGATTCTTTCCATCAGTGCTTTGTACAGTTTGGCATTTCTTTTGGCACAACATTTGGAGGACTCATCATCATCCTTGGTCCACTCTACTTCAGCTTTCACATTGTTTTACATCCTCTCCTTCTTCAGTTCAGATTGGGGACTCTTGACATTGTGACATTTGAGCAATGACTCTCCATTGGGGGGGTTGCATGGACTTCTTCATTCTTCTTATGGGGGGGACTTTTTCCTCACTTGAGGTTTTATCCTTCCTAGAGCATGATTCTTATTTTGTTTTCTCTCTTTTGGGGAGGAGTTTTGTCCCACGTGGTTTTCTCCTTTTCTACGCTTTATGAGAGATTTCATTGTTTGTACATGGGTACCTAACATGGCCTAGTAGCCAGGACCCATCTTGCATTGTTTGCTTTTGTGTACATTTTGTTGGTGTAATTAATTAATGAATTATTACACTAGCATAAGTTAACTTAGGTCTTGCATTTAATCATTAAGTCCTAGGTTGCATTATTAGATAAATAATTTAATAAATGGGATAATATTCCCTTTCCTAGTTTGTGGGATAAGATTCCTTCTAGAACTTATCTCATCATTTAATGTTCTTCACCATTAGGGTTCACATGTTGTCACATGTTGTTAGATCAAGACACATGGCAATATCTCATGCATATTAGGGTTTAGCTCATGCCTATATATTCAAGGCATCTTGTACATTTGTAATATATCAAGATATCAAGATATCAATCAGATATCATATCAATTATCATATCAATAGAATCTTCAATTAGCATTCCATTGTTTATAACCTCTTTTATTGGTTGATTATCTTTCATGGCTAAAGTCCTTCATTGAAGATTCTAGAGCTTCAAGGGTTGTGCAACATCCATTCATCTCAACATGGTATCAGAGCTAGTCCATTGAAACATCAACCCTAGATCCAGGAAGTTTGGAGTGCAAGATTCAAGCAGGCTTGGAGTTTTATGTTGTAGGCTAGTTGGTTCTACCTGGGAGCCAAGCTATTTTCTGGTGCAGATCAGGCCCTCTCTGACCTCTCCATTGTGTCTGGAAGGCCTCAAAACCCATAGATTGCCTATTCATTTGTCAAAATCGGAGACATATCATCCGGGAGCCTTGAGGTATAATCTAGGGTTTGCATTTTTTGTACAAATCCGTACATGTTTGCAGAAAAAAATCATCCCTGTAAGTCCTCCATCAAGGCAATTTTTTTTTAGAAAAATCAAAAAATATTTGGCTTTTTTGGGCAAAATTTTTCTATAGTATCGGAAAAAATTTCATCATGCAGGGTGACTGGTAATTAAAATTATGGATCGGCGTAATTATTTTTTTGTGCGGATATAGTTTGGGATTATTTATCCTGCCCGTCGGTATTCTATTGGCATTTTTTAATAAATTTTGAATTGCAAATATTTGCAATATTCAAAATTTTCGGCTGACCGCACCAGCCTGCGTCATCCGGCATCACTCTCGTCGAACTCTGCAGACACCAGCATCTTCGGCCACCCGCTCCCGTCGACACCTCCCGGCGATCGCAAATCTCCCACCAACCGCAACCGCTGACCTCATTTTTTTGTCAAAGATTCCGGCCTACTCCTGCCAACCTCTGTTGGATTCTCCTCCGGTTGCGCCACCATTCTCCGCCTCTGGCCTGCCACTCCAACGCCGCTCGGTCAGTGGAGATTTTTTTTTTTTCACTACCAGCACAGCCCGCGGTCCTATCACCAACCAAGGGCCGAATTTTTTTTCCCT
>VDFB02033377.1:0-27461 GCA_007258455.2 Sequoia sempervirens
CTCTCTTACAAGCAATTACATGTAGCTTGATGAGAAACAAATTGAAGGAGCCATTATGTTGTGGGGACCAATTTCTTATAACTAGGTCTTTCGAGATGGTTAAAAACTCACTCTAATCATGATTTGTGAGCTCCTTACATTAATTCAACAACTCTTATTACATAACAATTACTTTTTTATTTTTATCTATTTAAAATTTCACCTCACCTAAATATCTTTAGATATAATTTAATAAATTAATATAATATATATCTACAATAATATAATAAACACTATAGTTATAAAAAATGAAAAATGAATAACAATAAAATTCAGCCACATTTGAGACGAATTTTAAGGATCATTCTTTAATTCATTGTCATCACAATGAAGAGACAGTAGTGTTCCTACGGAAGAAAACTCTTATAGACTATAGATATCTTCATAGCACCTACGTAAGTAGATAACATGGGTATTTAAAATTCTGTCTTTTGTAATGGTTCATATAAATTATTGAAGCGTTTCCCATATATAAAACTATATTAATATTTTGTTACAGAGTCCTACTTAAATTGAAGCTCTTGATAACATATCCATAGAAAAGGTAGTTGTCTTTGCAGCTCTGGAAAATGTGTTGTGATCTTGACAGTAGTGACGCGGCCAGTCAATTTTAGTTATCGTCATTATTGGAATTCAAGTCATTGTCATATTCTCACGCAATATAGATAGCAATGCATGAATAAGGTCGTTTCCTCGTTTTGTAATCAATATAATAATAATGACAGCAGCAGGAAACAAACTGCGCCAACTTGCTCGCAATTCTAAAAAAATCCAGAAAGAATATGAAGCATCGATGTTAATTATATATGCTTTTCCTCTCAAGATCCGCAAAGATGACTTGATCATTGTCACGCACATCTGTCTTGATTTAACTTCTGTTGTGCGGAGATGCTAGAGATTACAATGGTAGAGTATAATTTTCTATCGTTTTTCCAGACCCTTGTAAGCCAGAATTTTTCTTAGAACTTACTGTATTGAAGATTCTACTCTCAATGCAAATCGATTTTCACAATCTATATGTGAATTAATTTAGCTGCTTTTTTGGATTTGATTGTGTGTTCGTTTTTTACTTCTAATTTCTTCTTATGCTTTGATGTATTCATTTCAATTATTTATATAGTTTTTTAAGCCTTTCATATTACAAAGTTTAGAGTATCATTTCATAAACAAATGAGGTTTTTATAAAATTAAGAATATTGTAGCAATGTTTTTTATGACATAGCGTGTTGGTTAAAGCGTGAAATTGTTGTTGTCACCAAGGTTCAAATTTCAGGTGGACTATTGTGATTGTGGATTTTGTGCCCTGCTTAACATATTGTGCTAGCAAATTTGAGCCTTCATGTTAAAAGTTGGTGGCAGTAAATCTTTTGAATTTGTGTTCCAAACCCTTTGACACAATTTCTATCAATTTGATTAAGAAAGGTAGCTTCTAATTAAACTCTATAATGCATATATTTCTCCAACAAGTTAAAGTACTATTAACTCATCAAAGGAGTACTTGATATTGCACAAATTAATTATTCTGATTTGGACATCCACAAACTTTGTTGTCCATTCTATAGGAAATCAAAATCTTTTAAGCATCTATTTTGGTTCTATCCCAAAGACCAGACACTCTAGACTTAGATCTATGAGTTTTTCAAGCCCTTCTAATCAAAGCCTTTTTCTTGGCACATGGTTCTATTAGACGATTGGCCTCGTATCCCTAACAAATACAACCAAATCTGGCATGCTTTCAAGATGGATATTTTTGGTGTAAATTCATATTTTATCTATCTAGTTCACGTATTTGTCTCATTGTACAAGATTAAGACATGTGTCATGATCTTTTCTAATCCTATCTCACAACCTTTCCCATATAATCAAGGAAACATGTAAAAATCATAGAATCATAATCTATCATTTGCATCCTTCAATCCAATAACATTATTCTCTAATAGTTGATCACTCTTGTTCTTTCATGAAGTTCCTAGATCTTGGGTGGCTATACTCTATCCAAATAAAGTGATAAGATTGGCTAACAACATAAAAGGAGAACCAAGCTAACCTAGGCCTAGTTCTTTTGTTTCCTTGAAAATTGTTTGAATCTAATGCGAATTCATTGACTTATTTAACTATGTAACCTAATCTAAAAATATAACTATTTTTGCATAGATGAAACTAAAAAGTTGTAGATTAAAGAAAAATTTGTGCGAAAATTTTTGTGCATCTGTTCCAAAAATCTGGAGTTGAATGAGGAGTTCAAGGGTATTGGCACCCTTGAGTGAGAAGTGTAGATCCTAATGTATAATTTATTTCCCTAAAACCTGTAGGTGTGCACTCTGTTTGTCCACTTTAGAAAGTGTCATCTTCATATTTGAACCTACAAAATCACATCAAAGAGGGTAAAAAGGGTGGCTATATAGGAGTTTACCTTGGTCAAACCCCCATTTTGGTATTTCTACCTCCATGAATAGCCAACTGACAAAGCATGTGTGCTCATAACCTTAAGTGTATCTAAGGATGTAATGAGCTAAAATGATAAAAATCCTACTCAAATGTGTTAGAGAAGGATTCCTAAATTACATGAACAAGATCAACCCTAGAGAAAGTCAAATGCCCTAGGGAAAATCCAAATGCATAAATACCTTGCTTATGGAAGCAAGTAGACCAAAGTCTGAAGATGAGAACACTCTAAAAACAAGTCATTAGGTTTTCGACAGAAGCCAAAGCTATCTCCAAAATCCATATTTCATCATCTCCTTCCATTGGCATCAAACTCCAATCATTGTGCTAACTTAAAGAATTCTTAAATTTACTATGTAAATTTGTAAAAATGGATGTATTTTGGGAGAGCCTAGCTATAATTGTAATTTGAAATAATAATTCTTATATTTATACTGGAACATGGGAATAAATTAAAGTGTAGGGTAACTCATTTAATTTGAATTTTTCAGATCAATTTACCACCAAGTCTTAGGTTTAAATTCACATCTCCAAAAATTGAGACCAACATAAATGAGAAATAACAATTATAGGTCAAAACACTTGGACTAGGGCACTAGTGCCCCTATCCAACCCTTTTGCACACATACAAATTTGACGAAGAAGTTTAGGGTCTACTTAATCAAGACTTAACCAAAAGATGAGCACTTGTCGAGGTCAATTTGGTGACATATGACCGATAAAATCACTTTGCAGGTAGCATTGACACATTCTCCTAGGTTGATAGGAAAGGTCAAAGCTAGGGAATGTCTAAAATATATTAATGGAAATGACACTAAAAAAAGTTCCAAATAGAGCATGAAATTGTAGTTTTATCTTAAGGGAGTACAATTTATGATGCTACATTTAGCCCCCACTTTTGGAACCATACGCCACTACATGCATACGAAATATAAAGTAATGAAATTAAATCATATCAGAAAATGATATTGTATAGGACATAGAGCATTCACCAAGAAAGAGAATGGAGACCCTAAGTATTAATCTATAAACCACAACATGGGGACCTGCATCCTACAATTTACCATTTTGTTATAAATTTAAAACCATCTTGCACATACAACTAAATGTGTTAGTCCAATAATTCTAAGGATAATTAAATTCGATGGTACATTTATGCCCTCATTTCCACTTTTTTTATAAAGGTGAAGATAGCGTAGCTATCTCACCACATCAAATTGATTAGGTTTTTGATGAAAATTCTTCTGATAAGGTCATAGGGACAGAACACCAAGGACCAAAAAGTACACAATATGAAAGAGGGAGGAACCACAATTCCAATGAAACAAATGGGACAAAAATTAAAGCTCACAATCTCGAATACTTTGTCTTTAATTTGAAAGGTTGGCGGTCCATACTTAAGCTTCATGAACTCATTGAAAAAACCATCAGCGACAAGTTTCAAAATATTTCAAGCCTGAGTGGTAATTTAAGTTGTTTCATTAACCGTGGGTAGTGTTTTGCTGAGTTTTGTGAACTCCCCATATTGTCGCTCAAGTACATTTTCAAATAAATTAAAGAAACCACAGTGCAGATTATTTTATCAAGGCACATTCTAGTTAAATAAACATACTCATTGATGTAGAAATGAATAACTTATGCTATCTAGGTATGGTAAATCAAGAAAAATCAAAGACAAAATTTCTCATAAAAATATAGGCGACACCAGAAACATAAAATGGTATATTTTATTATATATATATGCTTGTGGAAATACAAAATTCACTTTCAATTATGAAAAAGGGCTAGATAGTATCAAAATAATTATTTCTTTAGGCACAAAGGGAAAACATCAACACACAAATTTCTTCCACTACGACTTGGAGGCACTCTATCTGAGTAGGAGATAGAAAGTTCTCATGAGACTACAGAAATTGGAAAAAAGACCCATGTTGTTCCTCACCAACCCTGTGTGGAGAAGGGTCACTGCTTCTTTGGTGGCCTCATTTTGGGTCGCGTCACAATGCAAATAGCATCATCCACCAATCTTCTTCATGGGTAGTCACTAAGACCAGCAATGGCTACATTGACTCGGTGGAGAAACTCAGGCCGAACTAGGAGCTCCGTTGCTCTCATTCCCTAGTCACGATGCCTAGAGGTATGAATAACAGTGTATACAAAACACTCCAAAAGTGTAGCATTGTGCACATGCACCTGGTTTAGAAATGCCTCTCCTAGTATGTTGTGCAACACCTCCTCTTCAACTTCACTCTAGACAATGAAGACTTCTTTTAGATGGTCAAATAAATGCTTGAAGAGGGGGTTGGATTCAATCTCCTCAATGATAATGAAGTCATGCATGGACACTCCATCATTGTGAGCACTCACCATGTTTGAAACTTCAAGTTGATAAAGTGTAGTGGTGCCTATTGAATTTATAGAAGGTTGATGAGACATTGGGCCGAAGATGATCAAGGTGATAGGATGGCAATGTGGTTGAAATTAATTGTTGATATGACTAGAATTTAAGTTATATTCCCAATTGATTTTCTTTCTAGATAGCTTACATGTATGTTTCGATTGCACCTCTATGATAGTTTTTTAATGTTTGGTATGTGAAGCATGCAAACCTCTCAAGAATTGATGGCCATGGGGCAAGAGTTAAATTAGTAAATACTCAAAAATCACCTGAAGTCTTATCATTAGGGATGCAATCAATCCAGCTATTTATTATTTCTCGGCCATGAATTTTCAAGATGAATAGTTGTGTGGCAAGAAAGCATTGCTACAATTGATTGGTAACCATCAAAGAGAGGAAGGTGACCCCTATTTTTGGGTTGAGAATGATTCAGTAAGGGTCTGATTCCTAAAGAGTACATTGTGTTGTAATCGATTTAGTTTTGAATTTGTTTCTAGTTGTAATAACTCATAATCTGTGAGTTGTGAGTTGAATGTAATATTGATCGTACTGACCTGTGAGTCATGTGCATATTTATAATATATTTTCTATGTGAAATCTATTCAACTAAATTTATTTCATTTATTGCAACTATGAAATTTCTCCTTTCCATTCACATAATTTTTCATTAGTCTTTCCAGTCTATGTGCTAATTGACTAATGATCCTTTGAGTTTATTTCGCATTAGAAACATTTTTATGGATTGATGTTTGTCACCTTTATTGATTTTTGGTTAAAAGCACATTTACTGTCTATTAATTCATACGAGGGAGTTGTACCTCTCAATTTAGAGGAAAGTCACAAATGCAATTGTGACATTTCTAGAGCTATTAGAGGCTTGGCCCTAGTGCATTTTGGGTAGGAGAGTTATTAATTTTATACTTATTTATCATAGGCCCCAATTAATTCGCTAACAATTTTTTGGAAATTCCACTAAGGAAAAAATTATAATTCCTGATAAATTGCCATCATGTCATGCAGCAAGATGGTACTTCCCCATAATGATGTATTTCTTGTACTTCAACTTGAATTGGATTGGATGCAAGCGAAGCAAGAGGATATCATATCACAATTAAATACACTCGCTTGGAGGTACAAAAGGAGTGTAGTAGATTATATGCAAGTAAATTTCATCTTGGAATAATAAGAACGTGTTAGACATCCACTATGCCAATGATTGAACGTCCCCCAAGGTTGATCTTTGAGTACTATGACGACCCACCCTGCCATCCTAATCCACGCCCAAATCAACCTCCAAATCAGCATCTAAATCATCATCCTAATCTTCCACAAAACCATCCTCCAGCTCAACCGCTACCTAGGCAATAACCTAGGGGGTCCCCCCTTTCTTTACTCTGCTAGGATTTGGTGACTCTGATTATCAATGGCTTCCATTCCATGGGGTAACTGTGTTGGACCTTTCACCCTATCACAATGCAATGACCTACCATGTGGCTCAAGGAAAAGATTCCCCAAATTCTCTAGTAGTGACATTCAAGATCCAGAAGAACATGTTTTGGTTATGAATGCAATAAGTGGAATCATGGGAGTTCAAGAAGAGGATCTCTTTATAAGGATGTTTTTTGACAGTCTAGCTGAAAAAGCAGTTGAATGGTCTAGAGGATTAGAGAAGGGTTATATAACTAGCTACGATATCCTACACAAAAAAATATCCAACGCTTCAAGGTTCTTATTGATGTTGTCGATTTACTTCGACAATTCTTCCAAATTGTAAAGGAAAGAAGAGAATCTATGAGGGATTTCATCTACCGATTCAATCAATCTCTTTTAATGATGGAAAAGAGTCCCCCATTTAATTTTTTGATTTGGTAGTAATTAATGATAAATTGGACTTGATGTTGCCTTGATCTAGTGTTGTGATGTGTTTAACACATCAACATTAGGTCTTGAGCCCTTGTGAACTAATGAACATAAATGGTACCTTTCTAAAGTGTTGTGAAGTGTTGTAACACATTTTCTCACTGTACCATAGAAAAAATTATTTCTTGCTTGATTTGTGAATAATTGATGATAAATTGGAACTTAATGAGGCCTTTATTTGGTGTTGTGAGGTGTTTTACACATCCACACTAGGTCTTGGACCCTTGCAAATTGAATAAAATACATTTATCAATGTCTTGCAAAGGTGTTGTAAAGTGTTGTAAAAGACTTTCATACCTCTATAGACTTAATGAACCCATTTTCCCTTAATTCAGCATTGTAAAATATATTTAATTGCATTATCACATCAATCTAGAAGGCTTGTAAATTCAACATAATGGTAATCTAGTGTTGTAATTTGTCTTACACATTCACATTGGATGTTGTGCCTTTCTAGGCTAAGTGGACCTCATTTTAGTGTTGTAAACTGTATTTAATCACACTTTCACATTCAACTTTGTGTGCCAATCCCTAATTTACCTTTACATCATCATTAACAGGCCCAGGCTATGACCCCATATTGTGCATCCCAAGGAATAATTTGATCATTTATACCCAATGAAATCAACATAAGAACTGAAATTCTTCATTCACCAACATTCCAGCTATCAAAATGACCCCTTTGGAACTAATTCACCCATCTAGGTGAATGAGTCCCTCCCATTTGGGTTATTTTTGAGTTTTGAGTAGGAAATTTTGGAATTTAAGTTTTATTTTTCTTCATGTTGGCCTTGGGGATCTAATTAATAGGAAAAATAGGTAAAATTCCTATAAATATAAGTCTCTAAACCCTAATTCATAACACATCCATCTTATTCAATATTTATCATCTATCTCAAGTCAAGCAAGTTAGTGTTATATCATCTCAAGTCACCAAGATAGCATTTTTCAAAAATTTAAGGGTAGATTCTTCATGTTGTATAGCAATCCAAGATCAACCATCATGTAAAGGTATTGATCCCTTCATTTTATGTTCATTATTCATATTATTTCTTCATTTTGTTTAATTACCTAAAAGGAGTTTGACCAAGGAAAACCCCCATGCCCTAGCATCCAACATTTCTCCTTCTCTTCTTGTGTGCTTACAGATTTAGGCATCTTAGGGGATTAGAAATCATTGAATATTGTATTACAAATTTTTGAAGATATCTCCTTGTTGAGCAAGTCAAAATACCCGTTAAAAGTCACCTACAATACGTGAAAAGAGACTTTCGGAAGTGACCACCTGTTGGGAACCAAAGTGCAAACCAAGGGCTCTTGTTTCCACTTTTTAATCTTCAAAAATTCAAAAGTGGAATAATTCACCATTAGTGGTGAATGAGTCTCATTTTCAGGCCTAAAAATGGTTTTCAATAGTTTTGGATACCCATTTGTCTGAAACAGGTTTCAGGATAGTTTCTCAGAACTAGGACTAATCCCCCTAGAATAGAAAATGAGTCCCTATAGGCCAAATTTCCAGCATCAAGAGCATTTCAGAAGTCATTTCTAGTCTCTAGCAAGTTCTCAGGTGTACACATATAGTTTCATTCATTTATGTTACAGTTTGCCTTCATTTTTGGGTATTTTTGCATATCACAATGTGTTTTCCAAAAAATTGCATTTCTTAAGTTTTGCAGTTATAATCAATTCTTTATTAGTTCTTTGCATTTATATCATTACATTTAAACATACTCCATGCACATTGCATTGATTTTGAGTGTAACATTGCCTATTTTGGCCTCTCTCCTTTTAGGTGAAAAACCCTAGAAGTGCTAAAAGAGTCTTGTGGTGCCAAAAATCCTTTGTTACACACACTTTTATGAGGTTTCATTAATTAAATGAACCTAATAAATCTCTTTTTAACCTAATCATGCCTTATTTAAAGTGGTGTAAAGTGTTGTAACATACTTTCATAATTTTCTAGGGTTGTCATAAATAATTAGGCTTCTTTATACTTTAATTGGCCTTATTTTACATCCACAAGCCTCATTTAATGCATCTTTTTCAGGAAAATCCCAACACAAACCAACATCCAATCATAATTCAGTTGTTTTAAGGTTGTACAACCTATATTTAGTGATCTGGGACTCATTTTCCACCTTGGGAGAATGAGTTCCACCTAGGTTTTTGGGTCCCGATCCTGGTTTTACACCTTTCTAAGCATTTTGAAAAATGGTCCCATAAATTATGCCTAATGGAACTCATTCACCACCTTGGATGAATGAGTTTTGTGTGGGCCAAAATTAAAATTAATTCAAATTTTTGGCTAGATTTTATCCTCCTAGACCTAATGTCAGCTTCTAGTGTTGTAATTTTAGGAATTATTGCATAATTAAGTATAAATACAAGGTTCACTCACTCATTTTCACCTAATACTTTTGGTGAGAGCATTCATAATATAAAATTGAAGTTCACAAGAGCATTCAAGGGCAGAATTCTATATCAGTTCTTACAGCAATCCAAGATCCATCATCATGTCAAGGTTATCAAGCATCAAGCATGTTGTTGAGCTAGTGTTGTGATGTTTCATTCAAGATACAATATTAAGCATTGTTCTACACTTATCTCAAGATCTAGATCTATGTCTTTCATAGCCATTTGATGCTAAATTGCTTATTTGCATTACAAGACATTATTCAAGGTATCATTGCTCATGTTCCATGTCCTATGTTGCATATTTCATGCTCATCTTTCATCATTTCATCATTTGGTTTATTTACCTACAAGGGGTTTGACCAAGGCAAACCCCTATTCACTAACAATCAACAAGTTTTTCTCCTCTTTACATGTGTGATTGCAGGTTCATAGATTGAAGAAAACTAGATTTGAAGCCTTCAAAAGTACCAAAATGACAAAGTAGCAAATTTCATCAAAGTTGTCATGAAAAGTTGTCAAGACTCATGGAAACTCAAATCTAGGGAAAAATATCCATCCAATTTGCATGAAATCAATGGGAAAGTGCTTATTTTATTGATCTTCAAAGGCTTGCAAAGTTTTAGTTCAATATTCTACTCCTGGGACACTTCACAAAAAAACAAGACTAATCCCCCAGAAGTGGCATATGAGTCCCACTACAGGTGTTTTTCAAGATTTTTATAGATTTGGTTACCTTTTTTCGAAAAACCTATTCATATGTAGAAACTGAGATCTGGGACTGATTCACCCAGAATGGCGAATGAGTTGTGGTAGGCCTAAATTTTAGGTTATTCAACATTTCAAGCTTTCATTCAAGTTCTCTCAAGTTTCCAGGTGCTCCTTTGTACTTTTCCAATATGTTGTAATGTTTTATCTGCATTTATAGTTCATTTAACTAGTGAAGTTTTATTCATCATTGAGTTCAATCATTAGATCTTGCATTTCATACATTTTTTCCAAGCCCTAGCTTGGTGGTGAAGCCCTCTTGTAATTTGAAATCATACCCTAGGATACCCTTCTAGTAGATCGTTTGCCTCTATTCCATTCTTGGGGTGAGATATCTAGGGTTTCCTTTAGTGAAATCTGAGACAAATAGTTCTAGGTCTCCAAACACCTAGTTTATGTTCCACCCCCCAAGAGTTGGAACACCTATTTCCATTGTTTCATCTCTATGGTAGATTCCCACACTAGAACAACTGAGCAAAGTAATTCAATTTCATGTATTTACTTCAGCTCTTGGACCAGATATTCAGCTCATTTTAAAGAGAGATAAGGTCTCTAGGATTGAACAAGCTCAGATTGAGGCAATAAACATTGAAGATGATTTGATTACAGTGGTAAAATGGAAGCTTATAAATGTTATCAATCTAGTTATCAATCGATCATCGCTTGTTTGTAGTTTCTCTGCATTCTGAGTTATTGCAAACCACCCCCATCCTACTGCTGAGAAGATGAACTTGACAATATTTAATGACATATAACCCCTACATGAAAGTGACAAAGATGTGAAGAAGGAATATCAATGTTGGTACTCCCAAGCATACAGTCTGAATACTTCAGCTGAACTAGAGGATGACCTTAGCTCATCAAGAGATGACAAAGATTTGACACTACAAGAAAGGTATGCCCCTGCATTCCAATTTTCTCCTCCATCTATTCTTCTGAATAACTTTTCTCTTCATAGTTTTTCGGAGAAGATCTAATGTTAGATTATCTTTCCATATCAAAATATGAGGCTTTTACCTTTGAAGATACTTATGATAAAATTGCATGTGCAATGGATGGGAATAATGAAGATCCTCCAAGAGAAGATGCCAAGGGTGAGTTAAAGTGGTTTATCAATTCAAATCCCCTTTTCATGTTTGATGAATTTGAAATTTATGAAAATCTTTTGTTTGAAGAAATAGGGTTTGGTTTCTCAGAATCATCAGCAAAGGAGGTTGTTCATTTTTCATTTGATAGTGAAAGGGAGATGCTATAGTGGTAAAGGATCAAAATTCCATAGAGTCACAATGTGGCTATGATGATAAGAGGGTTTCTTATGAAATAGTAAGTTATGTTGTTGCTGGAAGTATGAAAAAATAAAATTTGTGTCAAGGGCTGGAGACTATTCCAATGATGAAGTCTTAGGAAATGGCCAAAAAATTTCTAGACACTTCTAGGAAAGGATATTTGCATCAAGAGGAGGTTTATGATGAGAGATGGCTATTTAGGAGTATTGGAACTAGTGTTTTATCATGTTAGAGTTCCCATGTTTTGGTTATTCAAAACTTTTCCTTTCTCTAGAATTTATATTTAATGACGGTTCTTTTCAGGTCTAGGTCATTCTTCTCATAGCATGTTAATGGTTTCATGTGAGTTTTCTTTTCTCTCTCTTTGGTAGGTTCCAACCTACCCTATGCATAGTCATTTTTGTGTTTTTCTTTTGGTTGTGTTTGCTTGGGTTTTGGGTTTGGTTTTTGTTCAGGTTCCTTTTTTATCAACTCTATTGCCCAATGGATAAGACTATTCATAGTGTTTCTAGGTTCTTGGTTGTGTCCTTTTTACTCTTTGTCCCTAGTTACAGCCACTGTTTCCTATATTTTGGTCACCTCACTTAAAATTGGCACCCCCATGTCAAAATTTGGTTAATTATTAAGTTGGGCAGTGTTTTGTTAAGTATCACTAACCTGGGCAATGTGTTCTCTAGTTCATCTAACTTCCCATCTTACCACCCTTTGTCATTCACTTCTCTATTTTCTCAACTACAATGTTTTAGGGTATTGTTGTAACTTCCTGAATACTCTAATTCTTTAATTTGAAAGGTTGGTAGTCCATAATTAAGGTTCATGAACTCGTCAAAAATACTGTCGGCAACAAGTTTCAAAATATTTCAATCCTAAGAGATAGTTTAAGTGGTTTCATTAACCATGTCCAGTGTTTTTCTTAGTTTTGTGAACTCCCCATATTGTTGCCCAACTACATTTTCAAAGAAATTAAAGAAACCACAATGCAATTTATTTTATCAAGGAACATTCTAGTTACATAACAAACTCATTAATGGATAAATGAATAATTGATCAATGTTATCCAGGTACGGGAAATGAACAAAAATCAAAGATAGAATTTCTCATAAAAAAGAGAGACAACACCAAAAATATAAACTGGTATATTTTATTATATATATATGCTGGTGGAAATACAAATTTTTTTGTTGATTACAAAAAAGGGATAGATAGTATCAAAATGATGATTTCTCTAGGCACAAAGGGAAAACATTAGCACACAAATTATTAGAACACAATGATCTACTGAGAGGGGGGTGAATTAGTAGATATTAAAACTTTTAATCCTTAAAGTCCCAAGTAGATAAATTCTTAAAATACTCAAAGTGCATATTAGAGCATAAACCAATATAGAAATCACATGTATATGAAAGAACAACACATAACGTTGGATGTACATGGAAAACCCAGAGTGGGAAAGACCATGTTAAGAAATGATACTAGGGTCTATTGTCCTAATCCAGCCACACAAGCTCAATGAAGTTAAATTACAATTTTAAGAGCTCCAACTCTAAGGAAGCTTCAACCCCCTGTTTTAGAAGCTACAACTTCAAGGATGCAACAACACCCTAATTTAGGAGTTACAACTACAAGGAGACTACAATCCCCTAATTTGAGCTATAACTCAATACAATGAGTCTACAACCTCAACATATTTACAGATTCAACTATTCATATATACTGGTTCTAAAAAACCTATAATGCATCAATTTAGTACATAACACCTTCTCTCTCTGTTCACACTCACACCACCATCAATAACTTCACATATATTCCATATTTTAACTCTCTGTTATAGCAACACACTTCACTTGTTGACTATGTTCTATCTTAACTCATTTAGCCTACCAGTTCATATCTCTAAACCGGTATATATAAAATTATATCTTCTTCAAGAAGCAACTTGAATCATATTGTAACCCTAATTGGGTTCCAATGAATCTTTTCAATTTTGACAGGTTTTTTCTAGGGTTTGTATGTTTTTTCACCAATTTCCTATGCAGTGAATTCAAATTCAAACTATGTATTATTCTTATCCTTAGAATCGGAATTATCTTCTAATAGATCACAAAATTCTTTCTAGATATCTACCAAATAATTTGTGCACTAGATTATATTCAATTATACTCCTTTTTGGACTGATCTCATCCCTTGTTCATTGTGTGAATCTATTCCACTACTCCACAATTGGATCGATCTTATTCACAGTTATGTTTCCATTTACATAAGAACTCATGCCATTACCTATGTCTTCTCACACCATGAGTTCATGCCCTAGCTCTATGTCATTTTTCATCTGCTCACCGACTAGGGTTATGCCTTGAATCACCATTGTCATTTAAAATGATTGACCAAATACTAATTTTTTGAAAAGGATGCAAAATCATTGAATAATTGATTGTCATATGTTGACATTCTATTCGCCTACCTTATACACATCACTGGTCAACACTTTGTCATTTTCTCAGCTAGGTTTTCACGTTATCACTATATCACTGTAAGGTTAGCAAATGCATTTTCACATTAGTGATATAGCGATCACTACTATATCACCATTTTGATAATCCTTCCTTTTCCACTTTTGGCAATGTCTCTTCTCCATCACATATCGCCAAACTCAAACATGGTTGCAAAGAAAATTTTGTGATGCACGATAAACATTGTTACCACCAAGTCCCACTGCCATGTGTTGACCGATGTGGATACCCTCCATCAATCACCGCATCCCCACGGGTCTTAGTCGGACCCCACAAACTTCTCAACAAGATGGCAGGGAGGCCACCATGTATACTTCTAACATCACTATTCCACAAATGCTTGGTCCCACGATTGCATAGGCATCGTGTATCACTACAATAATTTGATCTTCACAATCCATTACCATGATGTGAGACATTTTAGCAGTGCAATAGGACACTGCCACCTCTACAAGTTGATGTGATCTTTTAGTAGCTATTGATTCTTGTCACTCATCGCTAAAAGAAATATTCATTTGAAATCATATCAGTGATGCAAAGAACTAGAGCAATAGCTCCCTTCTAGGACACCATCAACCTAATTGATAGGTCCAGTCACCAACATAAATTTAATGACACAAGTTGTCACCAAGGCTAACCCACAACCTATCATAGTGAATGAATGAAGAAATATAACATTGTAATCAGATCTAACATGACTACAATTTCCTTTGCATTTACATGATTGACACTGCTTTACATTGCACATTATAGCACCTTTGACATCAATGACCGCATTTTTCCAACACCAATAGACTCCTTTTGAAATCAATGGCAACACTTCCCAACAATCTCCCCATTTGGCATTGATGGAAAAACTCAAAATTCTCATACAAGATGTAACACTAAAGCTCTATACCAATTAGGTTATTCAAATAGCAACACAATAACTCCCTCTATGTCATATACCACTTCTATACTCAACATGCTCATATGAATAGAGAATTTGCATCACATCTCCCCCTTTGACATCAATGGAGAAGTTTTAAATTGAATGCACTCCCCCTAAGGATATGCTCCCTCTTTGAAACACAATGCAAAGAGAAAGAGGGGATTCAAAATTTTGCAACCATCAAGACATTAGAAATTTGTAAAATGAAGGTCACCTAACTTGATCACACTTTCCATGACCAGGGTTAAAGAGATAAACAATGAAGCTCCCCCTAGATATATTCTCTATCACTAATTTTTTGTGATATGAGGTGGGAGAAACTATTGCTAGCTTCTGCCTCAAGTATTCAAACTACTCTGTGGAAAGAGGATTGGTGAATATATCAGCCACTTGTTCCTTTGTAGGAACATACTCCATGTTGACTTCCTTTTTTGCAACCTTCTCTCTGATGAAGTGATACTTGATTGATATATGCTTTATTCTAGAATGAATCACTGGATTCTTTGAGATGTTGATAGTAATGGGTGATCCTATAAAGCTAGTTGGAGATTTTGATTTTTGCTAAAATCACATATTTTTAGAAAATATAATGATTTAAACCTTAAAAAGTTCCATTTAAATCATTCCAATTGAAGAGGGTTTGATCAAACTACCTTAGATCAAACCCCCTTGGATAGAACCTCACTAGTTTTAAACCATACCTATGAGTCTCCTTTACCCCTATCAAAATGTAATAAAAACTACTTTTGATTTACCTTTTGGGGATCAAATGAATTAATTTAAAAAAAAAAATTGTAAGTATGTATTCCTTATTATAAGATTCCAAAATGTATAATTTTAACAAATTTAATATTATTATTATATTTATTTTATATTTCTTGTGAATGTAGGTTTTTCACTGAAAATTAAGCTCTTTGTTCTACATGTGGAAAATAGAAGATTATCAAAAATTAAAAGATATGAGTGCACTAGATATTGAGTTCTTGATCCAACAAAAAAATTTGATACATACAAAAAAAGTTGTGTTATACAGTAATCCTATGTTTGAATTGTAATTGGTTTGACTTTGAAACTTGATTAAAAAAAAATATTCAATAAAACACATGAAACTAAGTTGGAAGTGCTAGATATTAGAGATAAAAATCTAAATTTGAAAGAACTAGAATTTTATCCTTCAAAGGAAAAAAGTTATGCATTATCTGGGTGAGCATCACTTTGTAAAAATGTTTTTTGAAAAAAACTAGTTTCGAGGGAGATGGAAAATAAAGGGTGCAATCTAATTCCAAAAATTTTGAAAAAAATATATTTGGAATCTACAAAAAAATTTCATGAAACTCTAGTTTGCATCATCTTCAAATTCCTCATGGTTTAGCTACTATAAGTGCAGAAGTGAAGATTTAGTTAAAAAAATTATTTCAATGTCCAGGTTTGGCCAAAATTGTAAACCACTATTATGGGATCACCCTACTATAATTATCACAAAGAATAGAGATAGGTTTATTGTACTCCATTTTTATGTCCTTTAAATTCTACTTCATCTATAAGACTTGAGTACAACATGCAACTGTTGTAACGTATTTTTCTTTTACTATAGAAAGAGTAATGGACTCTTGATTTTTACTCATCCATGAAACTAAACTATTTCTTAAAAAGAAAGCACCACCACCGGTACTCTTCCTATCATCTACACTTCATTCACAATCATCATCTATATGTTGTTAATTTCAAATTATTGCTTTTGGGGTACCATAGTCCATAGTCAACAATACTCTTAATATACTTAAAGATCCTTTTCAGAGTGTTGACATGGGATTCCTTTGGCACAGTCAGAAACCTTGCAACCATGCAAATGACTTAAATTATATTAGTCCTAGATACTGATAGATATAGTAGACTTCTAATCATTGATCTATATTGAATTTGATTGACATCAAGTGATCCATCTGATTTTCTTAATTTGCAACCAATAATCATAGTTGTACTGACTGGTCTACTATCCTCCATGCCAAACTTCTTGAGAATTTATTTTGCATACTTGGTTTGTGATATGAATATACCTTTATCATACTATGCTATTTGTAAACCAAGGAAAATTTTGAGTTCTCCTAGCATGGACATTTCAAACTCATCTTGCATGTGTGTACCAAATATTCTACACATTACATCATTGCTACCACCAAATATGATATCATCCACACAAACTACAACAATGATCATATGCTCACCTATAGATTTGAGATTTAAATTTCTATCATCACAAACTTTCTTGAATCCTTGTTGTAGGTACTGATCCAACCTTGAATACCATGCTCTTGGGGCTTGCTTTAGACCATATAGTGATTTTCTCAATCTGCAAACATAACCATCATCTTTTGATAGCTGAAAACCTTTTGGTTGTTTAATATATACTTCCTCTTCAAGGTTTCCATTCAATAATACCGATTTAATGTCCATTTGGCATACTTTGAATCCCTTATAGATTGAAAATGAAAGAAAAAATTATATTTCTTCTAATCTTGCTATAGGTGCAAATGTCTCTTCAAAATAAATTCCTTCAACTTGTGCATACCCCTTACACACCAATCTTACCTTGTTTATTATTACAACTCCATATTCATTCAATTTGTTTCTAAACACCCATTTTGTGCCAATAACATTTTTTTTTGGGGGTCTAGGAACCAATTCTAATGTTTTATTTTTCACAATTTGAGGACCATATGTGTAGGATCATCATGGAAAAAATAGGCCCTTAGAGTGGCAAAAAATTGAGAAAAATCAAAGTTAGGAAACTTGAGTAAATTTTTGAATAAGTTATCATATTATTTTAAAAATATGTAGAGAATAGAATCTGTAGCAAATTTAATTTAGTTTATAAACTACTAGGTTTGTTTAAAAATAAAAACTATTTGGTGAAAATTTGAAATTTCAATGCAATGGTACTTAAATTTGGGGAAAAAAGAAGTAGATACGTAGGCCACCCTAACCACAATAAAATGATAATATTTTTTATAATATTTTAGATATAAGTAGAGGACTCATGCCCGATGTGATGCATATTTTTTGTAATTTTTCCAAGTAAATAATTAATTATGATTTTTATTACAATTTTTCAAAAATAAAAAACTTGTATGTCTGACCACCTTAACTTGGTCAAAACTTCATGAAATTCATTTTTTCTTTTTTAATCCTATAGTATGCAAAGCATAGAATGTGATGCATATTTTGGATTCAAAAATGTGATATTGTTTGAAAGTTATTGATGTTTTTGAATTAGTCTATCAATTAGGAATTTAGTCATAATTTGAATAGAAAATGAATAATAATTACTTACTAAATTCAAAGTAAAGCATAATTTATATCAATGGAAAGATGATAATACCCTTTAAAAACCCTTTTCATTTCATCAATTTTGGGTAAAAAATAGTCATTAGCCACATACCCATCATATTGCCACTTTTTTCCCAATCATGATCCTACACATACCAAGATTTAACTCCTCTTCCATGGCTTTTATCCAACTCTCATATTTTTTGGCTTCAGAGAAGCTTTTTGGTTCAATATGAGACAAGAGAGAAAAGTTCACTTGCTCATTGTCCTTAGCACATGTATTATTCTAGTCTGTACACCTTCATTCTTGTCACCAATTATTTGGTCTCCAGGATGATCCTTTTACACATATATTGTAGGAGCTCACTCAACAACTTCTTCATACTCTTCCTTTTGTTCTTCTTCTTCAAGTATTGAACCTACATCATTATCTTCTAATTCAAACTCAAAAATGTTTCTACTAGATTTTCTTTGATGTGTATTTTCATCAACTTTGACATTTATGCTTTCCACTATCTTGTGCAGTCTCTTGTTGTAACACTTCTAGGCTTTTCTTTGATTAGAATATGCTTTGATTGCAATACCCCAACAATATCACTTCATCACACCTTGAATCAAAGCTTCCTAATTCTTTATCTTCATGCTTAATGTAGCATTTGCTACCAAATACCTTAAAATTTTT
Source organism: Sequoia sempervirens (assembly GCA_007258455.2). Classification (NCBI taxonomy): domain Eukaryota; kingdom Viridiplantae; phylum Streptophyta; class Pinopsida; order Cupressales; family Cupressaceae; genus Sequoia; species Sequoia sempervirens. The sequence goes on from VDFB02033377.1 coordinate 18,719, forward strand.
TACAAATGCAAGCCTACCAAACCATAATTCATAAGGATTTCTAGCATTGTTTTCTCTTAGCAAGGCTCGGTTCTGAGTATACACAACAATTTGTACTACTTCCTTCCAAATGTATCAACCAAATTTTCCTCATTTAACATAGCTCTAGTCATTTCTTTCACAATCCTATTTCTTCTTTCTACCACTCCATTTTTTTGTGGAGTTCTAAGTGTTGAATATTGTTGCTTAATTCCATGATCTTCACAATATTATTTGAATTCACTAGATTTAAATTATCCACCTCTTTTTGATCTTAGACATTTAATTCTTCTCCCAGTCTCATTCTCTACCAACTTTCTAAAAGCCTTAAAATTCTCAAACACTTCTACCTTCTCTTTAAGAAGCGTGAACCATGCCATTCTAGTATAGTCATTAATCAGCAACATAAAATATCTCTCACCTAGCATCCCCTTTGTCCTCATGGGACCACAAAGATCAGTATAAATTATCTCTTAAGGTTTTCTAGTTGAATACTCTTTTGTAGAAAAATTATACCTTGTTTACTTTCCTTGTTGACAACCTTGGAAGGTTGTATTTTTAGGCTTTGCTATCTTAGGAATAATCCTAACCAATCCTTTTGATCTTATCTTCATGAAATTTTCAAAGTTAGAATGTCCTAACCTTCTATGCCACAGCCAAATCTCATCAGCTTGACTAATTAACATTTTTGTCATTCCACATCACATAGATTGTAGACATTACTATCTATCCTTACCCCTTGAGAAATTGTCTTACCATTTTTCCTTATCTTGTATACTTCGGAGTTAAATTCAACCTTGTATCCATTATCACACATCTGGATTACACTAACAAGATTATGTTTCAGGCCTTCAACATAGAGCACGTCTTTAGTCTTATTTTTTCATCTATGCTAAAAATTCCTTTACCATGTATCTTGACTGCAGTGTTATCACCTAAGCTTATTGATCCTCCTTTTCTCATTTTGAATTCAATGAATTTCCTTTTATCTCATCATTGTTGATGGGTGTTTTAGCCCTTTCTCAACATAGGTAGCACACAAGTATGCTACCTCTCTTCAAAGATATTTTTTGCAACTAAGTTTCAGAAATCACCCCAAGGTCTCTTGCGTGTCAGGTCATGACTAAGCTTGGAATAGGTCAATTGGTTGATGTGATTTGCTAATAATCACAAAGGTAATTTATGATTCACTATGCATATAGGGAATTAATGATGATACATACATCTCCTAGGAAGTGTGACCTTGTCAATGAATGTGAAGCTTCTTTAATCCATGTGATGTGTTTCCAAGTTGCAATAATATTGGACTTGATGTCCTACAAGATTGTGACCTTTCTTGGCATGTGACTTTCTCATTAGTAGTAATACTATGGTTGGTGTTCCCTACTATGAGATTTTCTATTCTTTGATTAGTCCTCTCTTGTAGGTGATGTCATGTGTGATGTTCCCTAAGGAGTGACCTTTCATTCATCGACCAACACCCTTTTGATGTTGTTAAAGTTACCTTTTGAGGTGGTGTTATCACAAAATCCCTTAGGGTCCTGGCCTTGTCTTGTCATTATTTGTGTGAACCCCTTGAGATTATTTGTGCTTGCACCCCTGATGTGAGTTTTGTTTGCACCCCCTGAGGTGAGATTTGTTGGCACCCCTTGAGGTGAGTTTTGTTTGCACCCTTTGAGGTGAGTTTGGAATTTTTTGTTTTTTGTTCATAGGAGTTTAACCTAGTGTAGTGTTGGCATAGCACTTTGATCATTTTTTTAGCACTTTATCAAGGTTATCAGGGAGTATAACTCTTGGTATGGTTATGGGAACACCATGTAGACCTAGTGTGTGTTTCTCATTTTTCTATAACCTATTTTTGGAGCCAACCTAGTGAAAAGTTATCCTTGCTAGCCTATGTGTCTTCCTATTTGTGATTCATCTAGACAATATCAAACTTTATTATGGTGTGAGTCATGATTTTTTTTTGTATGAATGCTAGCATAATATAGCTTGTTAGCCCATACCCCCTTTTTGTCTTTTTCCTTGTATTTACTTTGACATTGCATATTTGTGTATCTTGTCTTGTTGCATATCATACATGTGTGTTCCGTTGTGCTTATGTTGGTTTATCATGGGATATTGGATCATGGGGGCTTGACCACCTTCTTGTCCTTAGTGATCCTATCTCTTCAACATTCAGACAATCAAACCCCTATTGACATATATTTCCCTACTTTAGTGTGAGTCTAAGTGTAAGTACTTTAGACTCTCACTAAAGTGGGGGATAAATGTAATGTTTAAAATTGTATACCTTAAAAATTTTACATTGTATTTTTTCCCCCTAATTATTGGACTTAATTAAATTTATAATTTTCTAAATCATGCATTCCAAACCCTAATTTTTTACCATTTTTTGAAGGAGGAAAAACATTGAATAAAACAACTGTAATGGTGTGAATTTACAACCCCTGCAAATTCCTCATTTACACCCCTTACCTTAGAAAAATCAAACCCGATGATGCTATTGCATGTCCTCCATTTGCTCCCCATCCATTTGGCAACTATCTATAGTGTCAGTGGGGGAATTTCTATTAGGGATGCAAGCACAACGTGCAGACATTTGCACAGTGCACTACCATCCTGATAGGATTCACATCTCTGGAATCTATATAGGTGTTACACTTCTCCATTGGAAATGAAGAATAATGCCTTTGCTCCTTTGAACAACCTTGAACAACTCCTTTGGATCCCATTTTATCTTCAAAACACTATCTCATTCATTCAATTCATCTTCTTCATAGTTCTTGAGACTTCATTTGATCTTCTTCACAATTCTTCATACCTCACTTCATTCACAACATTTTTTTACCACCATTGGAGTTGCAACTTGGTGTCTTGAGAGATAGATTTCTTCATTGTTGTGGAAACATCAACTCTGCTAAGCTTGCAAACTTGCTCCTCTCATTTTCCTTGAGCGCATGTGATTGAAGGTGATATATTTCTATGTTTCACTTTAATTAGCATCGTTGTTTATTTACGTGGCATATTTTTGTTAGCATTGCTTGGTATTCTTCCTTTTAGTGCTTTCCTTTATCATATTTCTCCTATCATTGCTATATTGGCTATTCATAGAGGTGAGAACACCAAAATTGGGGAACAATTGTGGTAGTCTTCTTAAAAAAGCCCAACATTTTTCTCTCTGCTATGTGTAGGTTCATGTTAAAGTGAAGAGATTGAGATAAATAACTCGTGGGTAGGAAGGTGCACTTTCCTCACCCTCTTTTGTAATTTTGTGATTCAAGTAGTTAAAGTATTCTTCTTGCTTTTTTACTATTTAGTAGCTTTTACTTTCTGTGTTTGCATCAAACCTTATTTGTTCAGTAGTTAGTCCTAGGTTCTATGTAGTTTTTGGTTGTGTTTTTCACTTTCTATCTGTACAGATGTTAGTGCCCCACTAAGACACAAGTGTGCCATGCTGTCATCTGTATCCCGTGCTTTCATCCTTTAGTAGAAATTTGTCTAAGGTATAGTTCAAGCTTTGGAAACCTGCTCTCTTAACCTCCTAAAACTCTCAGGTTAGTAGAAAGATCTAGTGGCATTGAGGGTTCTCTTCTTTCTCTACCTTAAACACTTTGCAATTCCCTAAACATTTCATCTAGCTTTCAAGGTAGATTAGGTAAGCCTATCATTTGAGGCCCTCCCATGACATGGGGTCTTGAGTAGCTGGTCCCCCTCCTCTACATTTTGGTGAACTTGATGTGAACTATTTAGTTCCGTTCCATACGGTTGAAGGATTATTCTCTCGTGTTCTAGGTGTGTGCATTACAACGCGCCTAGCCTTGCAACTCAACATACAACCCCTAGTGGCGTAGCTAGAAGAGTCCCTAAACTTTGTGAAGTGAAACCTAGAATAGGTCATTGTTTAATTGTTAAACCCTTGGGGGCTTATGAGAAAGTCCTTTCTAGTGTACATAAGAGATGGATTCTTTCATATAGCTTCCCATCCCATCTGTGTAGCTTGCGAGTGGGTCTCCCACTAATACCTTTACCTCACATGATTTGCTAATGAATGCTAATAAAAAACCCTCTCCTTTATACATTCCTACTTATTTCAATGGGAATACCATAACTGGAGTTCTAGTTGACCCTACATGCCGGGTTAATGTTATCACGAAAGAGATCATGTTAATAAAATTATTACATAAGGATGGGTACGATGAGTCTAAAAGCACTATACATACACATGATGGGATTTTCGTTCCTCCCATTGGTTTTATCACCCTGTTAGTCTTGGTTGGGCCTAGGACTGTGAATTCCCTCTTTGATATTATCCTAGGGTCTGACTTGTTTAGAGTGAAGCTAGGCATTCCTTGGTTTGTTTTCGTGAATGCAGTCCCTTCGGTGATCCTTAAATGCTTGAAGTTCTCTCATGAGGGTTTCATGCATGTAGTCCATGACACTAGTTAGAAATTGATGGTATCATGTGGAGGCTACTCTTTGATCATTTATAGCTTGCTCCTATTGGTTTGCTCCCTCCCAGGATGGACCTATTGTATTACACTTGTGTAAAATACAAGAATGGAGGAATAGCACCAAAAGTGATCTATCATCCTTCTCACTATGCTATTTGAGTTAAGGCTTCCATGATAGCACAATATAAAGCTACCTCCATTGCTTAAAAAAAGGAGGAGAAGTTAACTCAAGAACCTTCCTCTTCTTCCTCTATGGTTCCACCTACTTCTTCCTCTTTCCCTACTATGGTGCCTTTGAATTCTGCCCCTATGCGTCTCTTGCGGAGTCTAATGGTGCTTGCTTAGCGGAAGGCCACACATCAGGTGTTCGACCTTCATATATTGACCATGGTGCCTTGACCTATCATGTATGGTAAGGGGAAGGGTCCCATTGGAGAAACTTATGGGTCTCAGCCTCCTCAACCTCCATGGCCTCCTATTTTCCCTACCCCTAGGGTAGTGAATGGGAAGAGGCCCATTGCTAAGGCACTTGAGTCTACTTCTCTACTAGTTGTTGTCTCTGCTCTTACATCTCTTCCTCCTACTTCTACCTACGAGTCACTCCCTCCACTAGAAATGGCTGTGATGGATACTCCGATGATATAAAAAGAGCCTCCTGGTGAATGCAAGAAAATGAGTCCACAAAACTTGGAAGTTTTTGCCTTAGGCAAAAAATGAAATCTACTTGCAAAAAATAGGATCCCATTTTTTAATAAACGGGATCTCGTTTTTAAAAGTTGGATCCTATTTTTTAATAAATAGGATCCCATTTTTAAAAAGAGGGATCCCATTTAGCTTCATGATCCCAAGCCTAAATTTTCAAAACGGGACCATGTTAGAAAAATTTCGCTTTTGGAAAATTTTCAAATGAGAATCCCATTTTGAAAATTTTCCAAAAATGAGAAATTTCAAAATATAGGATGTCATACCGTGCATGGCATATGGTAAAAAATAGTAACTTTTAAATAGTGGTTTTAGAAATGCTAATTGAAACTTAATTTGTACCATCATCGGGTATTGAAATAAATTACATATTTGGAAACTAGACTCACGAGTACTACATTTTATGATTAGTGACTTTTTTAGCAAACATGATCCATTTATTAGAACCATAATTTTTTAATGAAAGGGATCCTATTTTTAAGCGGGATGCGTTTTTTTAAATATAGATTTTTGGTTTTGGAATTTTTTTTTGGTTTGGGGAAATGGCTTGGGGACGAACCTAAACTTTGGACTTGGTTTGACCTGCAACTTGAAGGTCAAGTAATGTCATAGGAAAATAGTGACTTTGGACATATGTCTGAAGACCTATTTTGCAGAATTTTTTTATGAAATTAAAACCCATTATAGATGAGATAGTGTAGATTCCAAATATGTAATTTTTTTTACAATTTGATTATTTTTTCTATTTTTCAATTAATTTCTAATGAAACTGGTCCATAAACTTGAATTATTAGGTTTTTTATTTTAATAACTTTTATTAAAAATATTTTTTGTAAAAAATTGCACCAAAATGTACTTGAGACAGATTCTTTTCAATTTAAACAAAAAATAAAAATTATAAGTTTAGGACATCTTATGCATGTCATTACTACGATGATTTTTCAAAGCGACAAATGTAAGGCTAGTATAAATTTAACAAAAAATATTCAATAAAAATTACAAGAAATATAAGCGTGCTTAGTGAGTCACAAATCTTTTCCCAAAAGGATTTGGAAAAATACGAAAATTTAGGTCAACATATGGATGTTGTACACGTGCATGGTATGGTAAAAAAAGACTTTTAAACAATGGTTTTTAGAAACACCTATTGAATTTCAATTTGTACCATCTGGGTATTGAAATAAATTACATATTTGGAAACTAGACTTTGAGTACTATATTTTACGATCACACAATTTTTTTAAGATTCCATCTCTAAGTGCTTCAAATTTTAAGGGAAAATGTGACAAACTCTGAAAATCAGGGAAAACATTTCCACTTTTTGGCCAAAAAGTGGACTCAACTTCTTGCACACACCCTCCTACTCCTCCTCAAGTTGCAGTCTCTAGCTCTTAGAGCTGAAGAAATTGCTTTGCACATGAGCGTAAGTGCCAGAGGAAGGCTATTGCCATTGAGTAGGCCACTTTACAGAAGGAGGAAGGAGATCTAGTAGCTCCTATCTTAGTTTCCTCTATTGTCCTCCTTTTCCACCCCTTTTGCTTCAGTTCCCACCACCTCAATCTTCCCTTCGACTCCACCTGCGAGCATGAATGACCCTCACCCTAAAAGGGTGCAAGTGTTCATCACTCGCTCAATTGAGCCTTCTCTTTTGATGTCTCTTTCAAACATCCCATCTTTTCCCAAGCCCATGGATATGCCAAACACCTTGATGGTGCCTGCTGCAATTTTCTCCTCTTCATCCTTGCCTTCTTGATTTGCGGTGATCTCACATCCTCTGATGAAGCAAAAGTTGGAGGACGAGCTTGCTTCTAATGGGGGTTGGAAGAAGCAATCACCTTCTTTGGAAGTTGGTTCTGCTCTAGCTTGCACTATCCTAGTGACAGATGCAGGCCCAACGTCTCCTTAGTTTGTCACTAACCTCGAGTCTTTTAGTGAGGTTAGTAGTGAATCTTAGGAACCTCCTTCTTCACCTTCTCAATTGACACATGGAACTCCTATCAAGTGCATGTTCAAATCATTAGATGATGTCTGAATCTATCGACGTTTTATGAAAAATCAACGACATTTAACTCATAGGACTTAAGGGGCCCTCTTCCTTGGATCTTGTTGCAGGAGAGTCGAAGGGTGCTCCCCTAGCTATCCCACCATTGCAGGTTCATCTGACCTACCCTTATAATGATCTATATTGGGAGAATGACAACCTCTTGGTTGATGAGGACTAGGGGATGCCTCTTTTTGATTTTTAGAATAGATTTGTTTGTGTTGTGCTCCCCTTGTTTTTTCTTATGTGTTCTTGAAGGACCCTTGTTTCCCTTGTAAGTGCTTGGATATAGGAGTGTTTTATGTTATAAAATTCTTCTATTTGTTACATCATCATTCCTTCGTCATGCCATGATTTTCAACAATTGGGGATGATGTAAAGTGTTGGGGGCATTTAGGCCTCCCTTCCATGTTGACCCAATTTTTTATTTTTATTTTATTTTTGATGTGCCCTTCTTCATGATCTGATATAGTAGGGGTTTTGTGATAGTTCATTTATATATTATATTTACACCTATCTATGCGTATTTATGAGTAGCTCGACCTCAAATTATCAGATCCCTTGTCTTTATTTAAATATGTGCCTCAAACTATATAGGATGAAACCTCCACATTAGAGTCAAGTCGGTGTGACTTTCTATTTGTCTAGTCGACTAGTAGGTTTGTTTTATTCATTTTTGAACTGGTCGCTGTGACCTTGTCATTATCTTGCCGAAAGGTTACACTGTGGAGTCTATTGCTGTAGCATGATGTATTCGGTATGACCTTATAGCACTCGGGAGACCTCTGGCAAAAAGGCCATTCAATCGTGCATCAGGGAGACTCTTGGTGATTGTGATCTTTAGTGAAACTAAAGGTTCTCACTAAGATGTCTTAGCGAAGTGTTATTCTCTCGCCGACAGTGTATGTGTTGATGTCTTCAGCATAACCCTAATGTTTCAGGAAGACGTCTTAGCAAATAGTACATGTCTTATCGATAGAGAGTCAAAGGTAAATCATCAGAGTGACTTGGTAGGCTTGGTGAGAAGTCCTAGTGAGAGTTAAATGTCTCGCCGATAGCTCGTTGTGTTAGAAACCTTCGGTATAACTTAAATATATAAGAGAAACCTCTTAGCGATGGTGAATGTCTTGCCGATAGCCGATGGCTATCAGGGTAGCTCTTGGTGATAGTTGGTCATCGGTGAAACATATGGATCTTGGTATGATGTATCAGTGAAAGCTGATTGTCTGGCTGAAAGGTGTATGTTCTCGGTGTAACTGAGGTTGTTTGGTATGAACTCTCGGTGATAGATGTGAGTCTTGCTAACTTCTACTTGGTGCTCGGAAGGTTTGGGGACTTTGGTGTAACCTTAGTGACTCACTATGACCTTCTGGTGAAAGTGATAAGTCAGGGAAACTACGTGATGTCCTAATGTATCTCTTGGAGCTCGGCGTAATATCTTGGCGATTGCAAAGGCTTTCAGTGACATCGATATGAAGTCAATGTGGCATCGGTGAGACACAGTTAGTGTCTCATCGAGATGCCAATT